>JAZGTI010015261.1:0-13534 GCA_036877585.1 Botia kubotai
TGGAGCTGCTGATGTGCCTCTCACCACCTTCCTTCACATCTGCATCCAACAGCTGAACACCAAAACCACAGTATATGAAACACATATAAACTAATATTGTTCAGTAGAAACATCTGTAACTGAACCACTGACCATGGTCCTTTTAACTCCACGAGTTTGCTGGAGTTCCGGAGTGTTCTGACTGTCCGGATCTGATCTGATTGGTCTTCTGCGGAGTTCCTCTCTCCTGTGCACCGCTGTGTTTTTTGTTTTCAGCTGCCTGGAGACGGTAAACAAGAAATATGTGTCAAAGCTCGCACTAACACATTAAAATCAGTCAGGATTCAGGAAATGACAGTATGAAACTACATCGTTATCTCATGTTTAACTGATATGGCTAAATCTTAGCAGGATATCTTAATCCTGACATTGTGATACAACTGATCAACTTAGACCTCAAGCACTTGCCCTCGTTTTACTTGTTGACTCGCTATATAACCACTTACTAAAGACTACGATCTAAATGCCACAAGATTAGCATTTTGTGGCTTTTAACTGCACGTCTATTAGCGTTTAGTTTTAGCGTTCTTTTAAAAGTGAACAATCTTAAAAATATTTCTTTAACAGCGAAGTACGTGACTTCAGTGTCACTGGCATTACCAAACGTAATTACAAAAATGACTGTTTTAAACAGTCATTTCCTGAACAGCCCTCCTTCCCTCCCACTCACACAATTACACCATTTTTATAAACTTTTATAAAAGTAGGAAAATTATTATAAATGTTTTGAACTGCAGTCCCCTTAATGACATCAATTCATTCATGTTTGATCCAACACCAGAGACACAGTATCTATCTCTACCTGTGGCACAGGATATGCGTGTATTATCGGGTACAATGAAATGTAAGTATTTGGTGTGTGTACGAGACGCCAAAGTCTCTGCAGACGATCCGCCTGGATGAGAGACGTTCAGTTTTGTCATAAGGCTCCAGCTGGCTCAACCTCATGTCACCACGACCATCGATTGACCGAACTGATTCAGTTCCCCGTGTGTGCGCACACACTGAGAGACAAACTAGAATAATCAGCATCATATAACAGTTCTTCTACTGTAAATACTCTGATAGAGGATATATGAACATCATCGCTGTATCGTTAAATTTGTGATGTTAATTCCGCGCGTACTGTAAAGGAAATTGGAAGAATCTTTGTGCGCTTAAGTTTCAAAAGTATTTTGGGGCCGCGATACTTTTGTGGTTTCCCTCCACAAAAGTCGATAATCAGTGACATTAAGATTACCGGTACGCAACAGCTGAAAATAAGATCCGGGATCGTGTTTCTCAACCACAAATAATAGCAATAACATGATGCCATATCAATAGCATGAATCTGATAGTGTTTCACGTAAGGAAGCGATTACATTTGCATTACAGATAATCATGGAGCACAGAATAAGAACAGGAAAAATAAGTCACGTGACACGGATCAGTGACACAGCTTTACATAAACTTTTAAAGTAATTAAAAGAGGAATTATGACGTAATATATCCTTTAATCCTTATATGTGTCATAAGAACTCATTCCCGTGTTTTTTGTTCAATTAACCGTTTAACTATAGTGTAACTTTTTGCACTTAAAATTTCCTCCCCAGAAGACCACTGTTGAAACTGTCTCTTAATTCCTGCAGCTTCCGGATGTTAAAACAATAAATATAACCACCCTCATTTACCGATCCGAAATATTCCGAAACGTTACGCATACGGTCAAAGTGAAGCTAAAATTAGAGTAGATACAGAAAAACTAATCTTCAGAGCGGAATTTGGGAGTCCATCAAAACCTCAGAAGTTTTATTTTGAACAAGACCCCAGATAACTTCAGTCTGTTTGTAGAGAACGTTGATTAACAGTTTGTTTTGTGAGTCTGTCTCAACACGCAGTAATGCAGTCTTTGCACAAAGGCTGTTTTTAAAGGCCAGGGTACTGTAAACCTCACTTGACCAGAGAGCAAGCCCGCAGTCATTATTTGTTATTAAAGAGGAACGTCATCGTGGCGCAAATGGCCCGTTGACTTCTAAAGATCGGAGAGGGTGAAAAATGATTAGTATACTAAATCAAAACTGCTTGGTGCAAAAAAAATCATGAGTAAGATTTTAAGTGGACCTCAGAGGACCTCACGTATGATATAACCATTTTAATTAGAGTGTAGAGTTAAGGAACAAGTGAAGTTCTTAATTTGTAAAAATGTGTCATAATCAGAATTCTGATACGTCAGTGTAATAGTTGACTGGAATGTGTCCTTTTCCTAAAACACACACACTTACAGAGCAGCCCCTCATACCGATCACCCCTGACCTCAGTCGCCACAACCTGTCCAGCTCTGTCTCTAATTGCACTCCCCTGAGCCCAAAGGTTGGGCAGGAGGCCACGCGTAAGGCGGCGACGGCATAAGGACGACAGTTTATCCCTCCCAAACACTCTGACAGAGTGATAAATTAATTAGCCTAGCAGTGAGATCCAGGCCTGTCCCATGTGAACGGCCCCTCCCACATGTGCTCTGGCCCCGCCCCCAGGCCATGTGAGAGGGATAAAGACCATTTAAAGATGAAATGGAGCTGTACTCACCCAATGGCCAAGCAGATGCTACGGTACCAATCATTAATATCCTCTTGGTCTTCAGACATCAGCAGCAGTTTGGCTCTGGCAAAAGTCAACTGGAGGAGAGAAGATACAGAAAATAATCTTAGTGATAAGATTAGGAGACGGACATTGAGAGAGAAAAACAAGATTGTGATGGTACCAAACATCTGCTCCAACTCGTCTCTCCACGTACGAGATCTGTTAGGTGTAATCTATGACCTTTTGTTTTGCATGGACTGTAGCACTGTGCATATAATTCCACTGGACCACTAGAGGGCGTCCATGAACCATTTTGTTGATGTTTTGCCACTAAAAAAAACACAGTGGCAAAACTCCGTCTATTATCTTAATTAAAAATTTGTGCCTTTCATAGAGTAGACAAAGACAGCGAAGGGTCATAATTTGGCACAAGAGCAGCAAAATTACACACCGTAACCAAAGAGAGAAACGCCATGTTTAACTTACAACCGCGGCCTACAGCCTCACAGTTTTTAATATCAACCTGATGTAAAACAGACCATCACCAGGAAGAAAACTGAACAACGGTTTTGCATTCTACACCAGAGTCGCACAGATGTGCCCGCTGATGCTCTCGGCTGCTGATCTGGAAATGATCCACACATGGAGGGTAAGTTTTCCAGCTCGGCCCGTTTTCCTCCCCCGTCAGATGGCTCATCCCTGAGTCAACAGCAATTACCATCACTCATCCGCATTGGGGAGACTTTACTGCTGGATTACACATGTCAAACAAGACAACGGAAACCATCCAACCCCAAACAAAGGCGAGGGCTTTATCCCCCGAATAATTACAGCGGGGCCCATTAGAGTGGATTATAATTGGGGCCCTGGAAGTATTAAATGACCTTTCACATTTACCTGAAGCCGCAGGAGTGGAGAAAAGCGCGGCAGTTACAGACAGCATATCAATAATCGGTTTTAATCTTTATTACCGCTGGGGACGGAAGCGTAATGAGCGGAGATGGTCTTTAACGCACACCTGGCGAAATGAAACGACGCTCCGGTTATATTATAAGAAGGAGGGGTGGGGTGTGTTTCTCATTATGTATTAAATAGATTAAGATTTCAAATGTACCATCATCAAAAGTATTATCTAATTAGCGAGTTCAGCAAGCGAGGCGAGGCGGAGCGCGCAATATTCGGGGTCCGCCGCGTTGGGGAACGGGTGGCCGGGTTTGCGCACAAATAGATTCCGCTTCCATCGCGGCGCGGTAATTAGGGATTTGTCAGGAAATCTGACCCTCTTAGGTAGAAATTACTTCGTATAATAAAAACGGCGACGCGCCGCGCCTCCGCGACGCACATGATTTTACTTGATTATTTATACATCAAAGGGAATCGGTCATGGATGCAGAATAATATTCGAGGAGGTGGAGGAAGAAAGAGTCGCAAGAGGAAGACGGCGAGACGAAACGCAGGCGGTGCGCAAACCGAGGCGAGGAAGAGAGAAAAGGGGGCAAAAAATTACCCAAATACAAACACTCTCTCATCTAGACAAATGGAGGGAAGAGTAAGAGAGAGAGGGCTGAAATTTTCATAGCACATTTTCTATCTTTTCCTATAGTACTACTTTCAAACTTTGCATATAGATTGCTATGGCATTTCAAGCTGTCAAATTTAATTTTGCTTTAATTCTTCATGGCCCCGTTGGGGAGGGGCCGAGAGTGCTGACGGGCTCTTTCCTCTTCAGTCCAGGTAGGAGGCGTGTGGAATGCGGATCAATAATGTGTCCTTATGAGAAATTATACCTAATGCTATTGAGTATGCATTTGGGGCCACTGTGGGAAAACAGGCTAATGAATTGCCATTTCTAGCCATTAGATAATAGGCGGCCTTTGTCAGGGGCCCGGGCGGAGGAGAGCAGAGGAGAGCGAGGCCGTGACGGTGGTTCAGGAAGATGCGTTCAATGGCAGAAAGGAAACGAGGATCTCTGATCGAATCTGATGGAGCGATGCAACCACCTTCCCAGAATTCCTCAGGGCGGTCGGCGCGGCGTCTAGCTATATGTCTATTCTATGCACCAAAAAAACATGCATGTCACATGATAGCTCAGTACAGTAGATCTGGGAGAACAAGCGCATAACCGGGTACCAGCGCAACAGTCCGTAAAGGCTGCAGTGAGTTTATATTGCGAGCATGCAAAATTCATTATTAGTCTGACTTTTTACTAAAGAGCAACATGTGGCGTTAAGGCTGTTGTTTTTTTCCTCCATATTTTCAGGTCAGACGTACGCATTACTGTAATGTACTTTCGTAGACACTTTTCCATGTTTTCCCTGGTAACTAAACGCATGATGTTGGTATTGTTAATGTCGTACAGAAATGCGTTACTGCAGCTATGGGAAGTTATTCAAATCTAACACAATTATATACTCAAAAGAACTATATTCATGTTGTGTTAATAGTCATGCAGTTAGTGACTACATGCATCACAAATACAAGTATATTGCTGCTACAAATGCCATTTCCTGTAAGTGAAGGGAATAAATCATTAATGTAACACAAAGATTGTGTTGATTGGTTAGTTCTTAGATTGTAGACGTTCCACAGCCAAACCAGAGGAACGACATTCTAAAGGAATGACAAATTTGGTAAACAGCTTTGTGGCGTGCAGTACATTCGGCTAAATGTTGCATGAGATTGCGAAGATCATTTAGACATAATTTGTCACACAGCGGCAGCGTGGAGACCTGGAAAGAGATCAAGCAGTCATGACGTTAAAATCTGAGGCCTTATGAGTGACTGGAGTAATTAGCGCGGACAGAAAACTAATGAATTGATCATTTTCGCTAACTTGCGGATGATGTCGTTCAGAGAACGATTCGGGGCGTACGGTTGAGATTTATCAAATTAGCTTTGTAGATTGTCTATGGGAAATATAATGATTTTAAATACAAAATATTTAAAGTAAACAAACACCAGGACCGTAAACATGCACTGATCTGTCAATGGAAATGTGATCAATTACATAATTTAAAAATCAACAAACGTTACAATAACAAGCAATACATTATTATGCCCACAGTTCTTATTCAAAATGCTATTCTTGAAAATGTTTCAGTTGATATGAAATATGAAATATCATAATTGTGCATTAAGTTTATAGGTTGGTTAAAGTGTAAACACTTTACTGTCAGAATAGATTTAGGTGATGCACCAAAGACAGAGTTTACACTTACACTGATAAGCCCCCCTTGGCTTTTAGTATGGCCGAAGACTTTGTCCACAGTGCACTCCTTTAACGGGTACACTCGCTGGCAGGCAAACTTCCCTCCATTGGTTGGATGTATGGGACTGCACGGTTTAGCTTGGAGCAGGATGTCGGAGAACAGGAAAAACATTTTGGGTTTAGCCTCCGTGCCTTTAGGGGGCACCATCTTCAACCAGCCTTCACGAACGTACCACCTCCCTAGAAGAAGAAGAGATAAGGGAGAACTTGAAGGATCGGATGAAGGAGTGACTTATTGTCGCTTGTTACACCTTTTACCGCATTCAGAAAAAGTCAATTTCACCCTGAGAATAAAAAAGCGGAAGGTTTACATGACTTCAGACGGAGGGAGGAGGCGACCAAACTCCCTTCTTAGTGATTGGCAGTTGCATGATGGAAACTAAATTAGATGCTGACATTTGGATAGATAAGATGAAATTTCATTCCTGCTACTGATTCCTTAATTGCCCCGGTGAACCCGGCGACTGCGGCCGCGGCGATAGCGAGAGCGCGCGGCGCTCGGAACGGATGCTCTGAGCGACAGACAAGCGCTCTATGATTAGCGGAGGGGTCAAGTAGGGGTCAAACTGCTTTTTTAAAATGCCACAGGTTTAATATGTGGCAACAATGAGGACACATCCTGTGATGCTCTCGGGCAGCGTGGGCAGATTGGATTTAATGCTTTCTTTGGCTTCTTTAAATTGGTTACATGCATTTACATGGTTAAGCTTTACGTGACTAACGAGGCATAGTTACAGCTGCCAGATGCTAACTTTGTTTTGAAATGGTTTGTCATTGGGTTTGCCTGAATGACTAGTCGAGGAATGGAGGTTTTAATGCGCTAGATTTACCGTGCAAACGATCTGATACTGTTAGCATGCTAATTAAAGCACCTGTGCTAATAGGATCAACAACAAAAAACCAGAAATCTAAATAAAGCGCACAGGGTTCAGGATCACATGACGAGATGTCCACAGCAACATCTTGGTTTGTGTAAAAATATGAATTTTTCCCAATGCTAAAACTGCAGAGGAATCCCTGCCTCTGTTTAATGCAACAAAACAAGCGATACGCTGTGAATCCGTACAGCTCTTTGGCATGTTCTCTTTCCTGCTTTTGGACTGACATATCCAAGGAAGGCTTCATCGGCTCAGTTCAAAGAGCAGGAACTTGGAGATCCCCTCTTCATGTTGAACGCTTTCAACTTCCCCTGTCAAAGAGAACCTCTGCCCAGCTACAAAGAACCTAGTGGTTTGCGGGGTGCTAAAGGTTGCACTACAAAGCGGCTGGGTGCTCCTGATGTGACCAAGCCAAAGACCCAGAAGACACATGAAAAGGTGTCTACATTTGAAAGTGATGGAATGGCAAGTCAAATCATTGTTAATTTCGAGAGGGCTTTGTTGGATAGGTTACGCTTTCATGTGTGTTAAAAAGGTTTCTGTGTTCATCTATGGCACGTGAAACCCAGGAGCCCAGTTTTTTCTGATCCAGCTTATTGAATTGTAGGACGAATTGTGTTTTTATGGCCCAAATCACAGTCTTGCATGATTAAACAAGTGTAGGACAGATCAGTGTTCAAAACTCTCCTTATCTTTAACGATCCTTCAACATATGGAAAGAAAAGTGTGGAAAGTAACCAGCAATTTTAGGTATCAAACAGAGACGACGGTAGCAAGGCAAAGATTACGGACTGCAGTATTACATTGTTTACTAAAAATCTCGCATGACAGTCGCGGTCATCGTTTGCAAAAACTCCTACTGTTCCCCAAGCGAAAGAAAAGTCATGCGGGTTTTGTAAAGACACAAAGGTTAGCAAAGAACGACAGACTTTTCATTTTTGGCTAAACTGTTCCTTTAAATATGTACTACAGAACTATGCGCCTTTTCCCGCCTCTATCCCCCTCGGCTGCGGAAAACTGCCGTGGTGGCACCATCCCGCTCAGGACTCAGAGGAAACCGGAAGAGCGTCGGGCGTATCAGTGTCCCATTGATTCAAGCTCTGCGTTTGAGAATTACGCTGTCCTTATCTCAGAGCCAGCCACTTAATATTGTTCAGGGGCTCCGGAGTCTCTCATCTGTCAGGCATCGCTTTCGCTAAAGCGCAGTGGAGTAAAGGAAGAGGATGGACGATAAGCCGCCCCGGCCCAATTCGGCCCTCTGAAGTCAGGAAAAGTGCAAGAACGAGTGGGAAGAAAAAACCCTTATTGGACAAGAGAAAAGACCTCGGCAGAATTCTAGAGTCCTGGAAAAACAGGATGAGATGGTTTTTTACACTCTTCCTACATCCGGCACTGCGTGAAATGAGCCCAGCGCTCGTTGGGTATTCATCACCCGTCTCCCAACCACCTTTGTGTGCACACACACTCGCACGCGCTCAAACACACACACACACACCCTCCCTCCTCTCCCAACTCTCTTTTTATCTGTCGGCCCACAAGATGAGGAGAAGCTCTAATTGGTCCTGGGGGAGATTGGCAGGCCAAGACGCTCACGACAAGACCCTTTCTATCTTCTTCCTCTCTCTTCTTCCTTCTCCATCTTCTCTTTTGTTTCACACGTGGGCATTTCCCCCCGGGATAAATAAGAAGGAAGAAAGGACCTCCACTCCACAAGTAGCATAAAAGCAGCAAGATGGAAGCAACGATTTGATGGCGCACTTCCTCCTCCCCATTCCCAATTAGCGCAGAGAACTTGTCAATAAATTCGGTTAATTCTCCCGCCAGAGGCCACGGCGGCGCTTTGCCGCGACAAAACTAGCCTCCGTCGCCTCTATAGATTAGGGGAAAGGAGTGGGTGCGCTTTTAAACAGGAATACTTCTCCACAGTCATCCACCTGACCTTCTTCATCCGATTAACTCTGTCTCTCTCCACGGTGCTCTGAGAGAGAGACTGATAAAAAGAATGGAAGATCACAGACTCTAACCTGGAGCCAGGATTCTGGTCTTTCGGCCCTTCAGCTGTTTCTGGACTCTGCGCAGCTGCAGGTGGTTCTCGTGGCGGTGAGCGTTGTCCTGGATCTTCTGGGCGACCTCTGACACGGCCTTCACAGCCTCTGCAGAGAGACGACAGGCAGTGTGAAACAGACTGAACGGATGTATAACTAACCTCCAATAGCACACCTGCGTCCATACTGCATGTTTAACTCTAAAATATGTCCCACATTTTAAACCATTTTTTCATAGTTTTTATTCATAAATTATTATTAATAAAAATCTGTTTTGCATGCATAGTTTTCCTTCATTAAGGGTTTACGCGACATGAATACACAATACACAGTTAACTAACAACATCGCCAACTACTGGTCTGGCATGCAAAACACAGCATTTACAGTCATTTTTACAGATCTGTGTGATTGTGGATTATTCTGACACGCAAAAAACGTTGTGTACATACCCTAAATAAAGCACTGAATTATCATTGTGTATAAAATGCATGTATGAGTACATTGTGTATACACACACACACACACACACACACATATATATTTATATATATATATATTACACACACAGTAGCTATTTTATATATATATATATATATATATATATATATATATATATAGTACAACTCCTTTATAATTACACTGCAAGATAAACACTATTATACAGTGTGACCCATTTGAACTCATTTTGAATTTTAACACACACGTCAGAGGAGTAATACAACAGCACGACACAGTAAGTGCACATCCATAGGCGTTTATGCATTATGCATGCTGCATTATTGCATATCATAAAAACAATGTTTGATTTCACCATCAACCCCCTGGAGAAAGTTGGGGCTGCATTTACATTTCCAAACATCACCGATTGGCTGAAATCTATGTGCAGACCTTGCCATAGGATGTTGTGCTACCCATCAAAAGCGCAAGGTCAACTCATTGCGTATCAAACTGTAGGCAGTTTCAACAACCGTGAATAGCTGTGAACAGTTATTAAACCTGTATTTAAGTACTTAAGCAAAAAGATTTTTTGTGTGTTTAATAAACTGTTTTTGTTTTAAAAAAGGTGTTTGTGGCTGCTTGGGGCCGTTCGAAGCATAAAAGACAGCCATGATCTAAATAACGCAGTGAACAACGCAGTTCTCCGAGTTTCAGATCGTACTTTGAGTTTACGAATTCACAGAGAAAACATTTCAACAATGATGTGCAGAGAATTCGCTAACTAATGTAAATGTCGTCAACTCATTTTAGAGGAATAAAGAAACAAACAATCAGATGGGCACTAATTTTAAACCCAGCTTTGGTCTTGTTGATTCTAACAATGCAGACAACGAAAAGCGCTCGCAGCGTTTGCCTCGGTTAAATAATCGCTGCCTAATTGAGTCGCTTATCTTTAGAACAATTACAAGCAAAAACCAAACAAAGTGGCTGTTTAGAGATGACTGGCCCTCAGTCTGTACATCTTTCAGTCCGTTTCTTTTAAGAGAACCCTCTCCATAATTGTGTTTCGACAGAGCCACGGCTGATGCATTATTAATACAGTCTCATTCCGCATTCTGCCAACACTTTCTCACTGTCTTTTTACTTTAGCCATCCAGTATGTTTAAACAGAACTCCGTCGGCGGAGTTCTCGAGTGTTAACTTTTTTTAATTAACCTTTGACAGCGTCGGAGACTTCGTGAAGGAGTTCAGGAGATGCTTGGCTGTGAGGAACGCTGAAGTTAGTATGCAAAAAATGCAATTAACGGCTACCACCAAAATCGTGTCATTTCGCATGAAATGCATCGCGCAAGTCTAACTGCGGTCGAGTCTGGATGGTATACACGCCATGTTACACTAAAAGTCTGTTTGCCCGTAAAGATTTTGGTATTCCGTTTATGCTGCATAGACTCTGAATGCGGCTCATCCAATCAGAATTCAGAGTTGGAACTCTGTTTTTTCCAATATTTGTTTTACTGTTTTGAGTCTATCGCTCAGGTCGTTATTAACCTGAAGCTGTTTTTGCACTGATAGCAGACTCATTTGTTACGAATAATCTTAACTCTTTGCCCATCAAGTTCCAGACACAGTTATTAAAATGGCAATTTCCAGCACAAATATCCGTATTGTGATATAAATTAACGCCTACGTGGCGAAAGGAAAAAGTAGAAAGGGAGGGAAAAAAGAAATGAAAAAATATGGAACAAAAACAACGCCACAAAAAAAGGAAAAATGGAAAACAACAAAACCTCTTGTGATTTCACAGCCAGTTTGCTTAATCACATACAATATGATTTGTCTGGGGTTGTTTTTAAATAATTCCCTTTACAATCTGCCCAGGTCGAACGAGAGAACTTTCTCTCCCTCTCTCTCACTTCGAAAAATCGAGGGAGTTTAAAAAGCAGCTAATGAGAGGAAGAACAGGCTATGGAGGGGTAAATCTGAATATGTACCCTCATCTTAGAATCAGGGGTTGTTTTAATTTGTAAGCAAAAGCAGCAAGCAAGCAATGAGACATTAATTGATACACATAAATAATTCCTTGTGTACACTGGCTTTTAAGTCTGATTTGCTGTTTATTTGACGTTAGAAAGAGTCATTATCGGAGCCGTCTGTTGATGCCGGCGATTTTATTTATTTATATTTTGCGTGGCTGATATCTTCTGATCTGGTCCCTATTAATTATGTCAAAACCCACATCCAGAATTTAGACTTGCATTAAGCCGTACTTTTATCCTTGGCGAGCAAAGCCGCCCGGTGACAAAAAACGGTGCGTGGAACCTACAACAGCAGCCCAGAGTTGTTCTTTGTCACCTCAGCAAAGACAAGGGAGTCTGTCTCTTCTACTGCCTGCTTAAAAACTTTTTACCTTTTAGAAGCGGGTTTGTTTTGGCACTATATGAAAGGATTTCAGCGTTTGCACCTTCATGAACAGGCCAAGGTATCCTCCGCACTGCTTATCTGCGCAACGCACCTCGTCATCGCGAACAAACGAGTGATCTCGTTTTAGGTGCCTCTGTATGTGACAAACTACAGTGGAAGCAAATGTGACAAGCATAACAAGTGTGACTTTTGGGTGAATGCGATTTCGCAGCTTGATACGGATCCTGACAATAAACAGATAATAACAACAAATAAAGCAGACAGGCTAAACCCATCAACATTTTTGTCACAGAGCGCTAACGGGATAAGAGAGTGTTTGTCGAGTCGCGAGACGGCGGATTCTCTTACTTGAAAGCTGTTGAAATTCCATGTTGCTTGGACTTGTGTTCTCCGTCAGGTCCCTCAAGAAATGTTTGTACCTAAAAAAGCAACAAACAAACAAAACACGGCACGGGCTTATTGCGACGTTTCTATAAATAAACCCTTGAAGCGCAAAGGGAAAACAGATCACTGAGTGTCAGGGTAAGGAGGTTGGACAAGAGCTGTCATCGTATTACTCGCATTAAAACGCGCCGGGGAAAGAAAAATGGCAGTTTTTCTTTTTGAAAAGGAATAAAGGTCCATTCAAGCCTACAAAATTACACTAATGTGCCACGTTTCTGTCTCTCCCTCAGTGTGGCATAACCGATTTGGTGATATTTAAGAGAGACACAGAGATATCAAGAGGGATATAAGGTGAGGTATAAAAACAGTGAGGTGAAAACAACAGAACAAGATGGAATATATCTCCTTGACCCAAACACCATGACGCGGTACATAAAAACAAGCGCATGAATTCGACGGGCCCAACACACATCAGTCCAAACACTGAGGCTTAGGAAAAAAATGTATTATTGTGCTATCTTCGCCTGTCCGCACAAAAAAAGATCATAAATAGCCGGGCAAATCAGGGGCCTCATTAAGGAAATGACCCCCATCACGACGTGAGGGGGGTGAACTGAGAAGGGAGAAAATTTGGTAGTAATTCATTTCTCTGTTTTAGGGCCTAAGATAGAGTCTTAATACTTGAGATTACAGCTCACTTAAGTAGAACTCCAGCAACTAGACACATCAAAGGGCTCTTTCAAACGAGAAGGCTCTCTGAAAACTTAGACTCGGCGGTATCCTCACAACTGGGAATAAGATTCTCCGCAGTTTTCTGCACTTTGATTTGAGAAACTTGAGAAGTTTGGAGGAAGCGCGTCGGCAGTACGCAGGTGTACGCGCGCAATTAATGTATCAATGAAATATGCATTAAAGCAAATACCACGATGCTAAATATATGCATGCATTAAACGTAAACAGAATGCATCGCTTCTTGTGTAATGCTAAAAGCTAGGTCAACTTTTTTTTATTTTACTGAAGTCACTTTAAATAAACCCTTTAAAGCCCATGTGAAACCCTGCATGCAAACTATTTTAGTTCTGTAATATGATGCAATTATCTTGAACATTCAACAACCAGAAAAAAATGGGGGCGTGGCTTGATTGTATCTAAGAAGTGATTGGATCGTAAAAAGTGGGTGTCGTATACCAGAATAGAGCCCACACTGAAACATTGTCTAAATATACTTTCGTCTTTAGATGATTCTAGAAGAGGAGCAACGTTCTGATGACAGATTAAAGACGTCATAAACTAAGAATGAACATAATACCATTTTTGTGCATGCATGCATGCAAAAAATGGTATGCATTGGTATGGTATGCAATGGTATGCAAAAAAAGTATTGGTGCATGTACATATAAACATCAATTTAGGGTGAATAAATACATGTTAATGTATTGTTCATTCTTAGTTTCTGTTAACTGACTATAGCATCTTATTTTTAAATGACGGACCAATGAATAGT
>JAZGTI010015262.1:0-11416 GCA_036877585.1 Botia kubotai
CTCTTATTGTAATCGAAGTTGCTTCCTGTCCTCATTTGTAAGTCGCTTTGGATAAAAGCGTCAGCTAAATGACTAAATGTAAATGTAAATGTCCAATAAGTAATTTCTTTCTGGGAATAAACTATCTGTGAAGACACCGCTTTTCCAGTATTTTTAAAATAAAAGGTAAATTTGAGATGGGTCTTCAGTTTACCAGCTCCCTGGTATCAATTTGTGTCTTTTTAATAAGGGGTCTGATAACGGACAGTTTTTAAGGTTTTGGGACAAATCCCAACACCAATGATGAATTAATAAAACTATGCAGAGGACCTATAATTTCAGGAAGCATCCTATTCAACAGCCTGGTGTAGGATAGCATACATGTTGTTAATTTAGATGTTTTTTTTTGACAGTTTATCTGGAGTTAAACTGGAGTTGTTTCTTGGACAAATTAATAACATGAATGTTATGTCTTACACATGTTGCATTTGCACTATAGTAAGACTTATGTCTTACCAGTGCTTGCTTATGCGACTGGTGTCGCCCTGTTGGCTTGCTTGCTGGGATACTGCTGACGTCTAACTTAGCCTAGGGCTTTGTAAATTGTAAACGTCTAATATTTCATGTATGTATGCATGTATGCATGCATGCTACTTTTGCATGTTATGTAGTTCATGGTACTATTGCAAATCCCTTATACCACGGTCCCATAAGATGTTGTCTATTATATGCCATCCCTCTATAAGCTGGAATGCTTATATTTTGCTCAACAATTTTTTATCAGTTTAGTCAGCTCTTTGTTCGTAACCATACTATAGGCCTAGTATACCTAATTAGTCTTATACATCCCACACATATTATTTGCAATAATACTATTAACATGTCTGACATTTTTTCTGTGTTTTTATTATTATTTTTTGTTTTTTTTATGTAAAGCTGCTTTAAAGCAATGTAACATTGTAAAAAGCGCTATATGAATCAAATTAAATTAAATTATGTGGTTGCTAGGGTGTAGCTAGACAGTTAACAGGGTAAAAACAATAAACGTGTGTGTGAATATATATGTGTGGATATGTGTGTGAATTAAAAGAGCCAACTCCCATGGTTGCTAGGCTGCTCCAAATGGTTGCTAGGGCATAGCTGGACAGTTTCCATGATAATAATTGAAGACTACTTGCCAGTCTGAGTCAAGAGGCCACCCACTTGTCTCTACGATGTTCTTATGCCTCTTACCTTTTTCAATGGAAGTCAATAGGGTGGTTGCTAGGGTACTGTAACTGGTTACTAGGGCGTGGCTATGAAGTTGAAATGTTACTATTTGTTGCTACTTACTAAGCCGAGTGATATGAGCTCACCCCATAGTCTCTATGCCATTCTGAGACGGAGCTATAACGTCAAAAAATTCAGCCCAATGATAAGTCTGTGGAATTTTTTCACTTTTCTGTACGCCCCAAAAACATTGTACACCCGATCGCTTAAAGTCATAGCACACCACCCCACAAGAAGTAATTTTAGTATATCAGACACGTGTATTAAATAACTGCATCATTTTCAAGTTATGATGACAATAAATTAGTACTGTTTAATAAATAAAATATGCAATATATTCTTTAAAACCATTTAATGTACAGGTAGTACTGGTCAGTTTTTTTAAATTACTGTTTTAAACGATTGTGCCTACTATTGTGCTTATAAAAATCAGTTATTCTTCACCCAATGTTTGACATAAGGTGTTAATTCTGTATAATTGTGTAATTGTGTTTTAGAAGACTTACTATTGTAATGATGTCTCACCTGCCCCCCCAGATCCTGCTTAACTTCTACAATGACACTATTATACTAACAAACTGTATCACTGTGGTATGGTTACTGCACTGTCTCAGGCCGAAGGCCCCCAGCAGGTGGTTAAACTGCTCAATCCATTTCTGATGTTCAGCTACCCTCTACCGAGGACATCCTTCACAAATGCTATCTATGGATGGTGAGAAGCATTATCAAAGACACCTGTCATTGCTACCCAAATTTGACAGTGACTTTAAATCAACTTGTTTTTTTACTCTCATCAGTAAGCAGCAAACACTTTTCTACTAAGGCTAGAACTAATTTCCCTGCTTTTTATCAAGGACTGCTGGGTAAATGTTATGTCACCTATTTAATATTCATGACTCCACTACCACACCCCCATACCAGTTGTTTTTGCACCCATGGTAATAGCAAGAATGAGACTGACATTAAGCACTAAAAATTTGATTTGTAATCTTCAGGTGTTAAACTTTGTTTCTTTCACTACATTCTGTCTTCAGTGTATCTTTCATCCATTGTTCCTTTGGTTGGTTTGCAGGTAAGTCCAGGTTTACACATTGACTTACTGCAGCAAAAACAATGGCTGTGAATCTTCTTTAAAGATAAACCCTGCATTCTGTTTTCACTTCTTTCTGCCTCAGTTGTTTCAATGATCTTTAACCAGACTTATCTCAGTCAAATGAGTCATCAGTATTCCTGTAATTGCACATTAGTAGTTTACCACAGGACAGCTGCTCTGTAAAGATCATCTACAGAATACCATAATGAAAAATGAAAAAAAAAAACTGGGGCTGAAGGCTGTTTATCAGTTTATACTGTCAAATAAAGCAAATATTCAGATATATCACATTCTCTTTTGTAGGATCAAAAATGTTTCTGAGACCCTACCATATATGGATCCCACAAACAGCTCAGAGACAATCCAGACCTGAAGGTCAGTTTTTATCTGTTTATAAATGTCTCCATTGTGAGACATTTGAATCTATATGCTCTTGAATCTGCCAAAAGGTTTGAATATGATATAACAGCTCTCTTAACAATTTCACAATGGTTTTGTTGTTTTGATTATTCCAAATGTAAACACTTGTCCACAAACCCCTTGTTGGACCTCATCTGGGCTGCAAACTAAAAGTGGTTCTTCCCCAAATAAGGCAAGAGTAATAGAAACACAAGGTCAAATCCAGAACCATTTATTTAAAGTGACAGTCTTGTTTATTGTTGTCTATCATGCTGATGTACTGTTGAAGAAGCTTATCCTACAGCAGCTATACAATATACCAGGTATACCAGGTACAATGTGGTATACCAATATACCACAATATACAATATACCATGTCAAATTACACCTGTAAAGTTGTAATTTATATGCCATCTATAATGGTGATAAAACATTGTGCCTATTTAAGACAAAGAGTCCAATGAAATATTTGATATAATGGTCCATGAATATTAATATTATGAATATTAACCATTCCTCTTCTCCCTGTGGTGAAGTGGAAAAATAATTTAACAGGCAAACAGATGCACTATTTTCCATTTCCAGCAGTAAGTGAGTTTTATTGGTCCAGTAACACCTCATTGACACTCTAAATCAAGGACTGTTATTGTGTGCTTTTGCCCTCACATGTGGTATACTTCAGCACAAATGCGTCACAATGAGACAAACACACCACACTTTGATGAGCGATGCTTTCAGCAGCTGCATTTTCCATCTGCACATTTTTGTCGTTAATGTTCCAGTCTACATATTTTGTGCAGGAGCAACAGGAGCTGTACGCACAGGGGAGTGCTCTTAAAATGAAAAATCACTTAGTACTCCAATGTGGTGCAGGATGTATTGCACAGGTGCAGGTGTATTGCTAGAAAAGACTATAAAATATGGGTCGGAACCCAGACTGTAATCCCTAAACATTTGTTCTAGTGTGACCATGACTGTTTGGAGAGTTTTACAAGACAGAGATTTTTTTTCCCCTTTTACAATGTCTAGTCACATTCATTTCTGTGGTGAATCAGAAAAACAATAAAAAAAATAGATATAAAAGTGCTCATGGTATTATTATGACTGTTATTATGACCGTATCAGTTTATAAGCATAATTCCTATTCCCATTCTTGTTAATTTACATTAATTTACAAATTACAATTCATCACTGTTTAAGTGTATACCTGAGCCCTTTTAAATATCTGGAGCTGTAACCAAGGTTTTCTACATCAGGATAATTAATCAGAAATGGACTCTTCAGACTATAATACAAAAAGCCTTTTGAGATATAATTAATAGGGAAAATTGACAAAAAAATGACACATTAATAGTCAAGATGTTAAGCGTCAAATGGAGAACACGTCTTTTGTTTTCTTTCTCAAGTCTGTTTTTCTTATTTTGTGTGTAATCTTTTTTTCCTGACATTCAATAAATGAACAAAAGACAAAGCTGTGTTACTGGAGCTTATGTAAGGCTCAGACATAATTGATTAGTAGGGAGAATGTGCTATACAGGCACTGATTTGGGACAGTGTGTAAAAGTATATGAAGATGATCTCTATTATACCACAGCAAATGCTACAAGAACAGCCTGTTGCCAAAACACAAAACCCTGTGCCTCTGTGCCTTGCATTACTATGACATTAAGTTTTATGCTTATTACTTAAAAAAAACTTTTTTATAGTTTTTAAAAGAAAACATGTTTTATATTTACAGTATGTTTAAAGGAAGTGTCGGGTACCATATGATTAGGTACATTACATATGTGTAACATATTGTGTAACATAATCAAGCAGATTAGTGCAGGATATGGAATATTCATCTAGAGAGATGTTGATGTGGTCTAAACTGTATAGATTGTTAATGTAACATTTAACTAATAATAAAATTGCCTAACAGCAATTATGTCAAACTTTGTTTCCACTTAAAGAAAACTGAGCATCATAAAAAGGGCATCATAATGCATGAGATACAATCTTGTTTCTGCTTTCATGTGTATCAGACTGTGGCGTGACACAGGGTTTCTGTTGTGAATGGTGATAAAATATGTCCATGTGGGAATGAATTGCTTTCAGGTGTTAAAAAAGAAAACTATGCCAATATAAAACTTCACGATACATATTTCAACATAAAATGCAAACTGTGAAAATGCAACAGAGCACAAATTTGAGAAAACTATATTTTGCTGGAACATTTTTAGCACTGGCATTTGCAGGTGTTTTAGATGATCTCATCAGGTTTTAGACCTTGGCCTGACACAAGGCAGGGACAATTCATCCTGCATGCAGAGTCCTGACACCACAGTCTGCTTTCTACATCTTTTTTTACCTAAACCTGCATGTTAAAGAAACCAGCTTAATTTGTATTTTGTTTTGAATTTTTAAGTTTATCATGCAAAGAACAACAGGAATAGATGTGCATTTATCTAAAAGACCGTTAGAGAGAATCTTGCCTCTACAGCTTATATGACTGATTGGCAAATGTTGAATAATTTGTTTTCCAGTAACAAAATTTCTTTTCAAATAAAAGAAAGACAAAAGAAACAGTCCTACCCATAACCCAAACTCTAACCATAACTGACCCTTAAGCCTTTCACCTAGTCTTAAACCTAAATCTAACTTTGCCCCAATCATTGATGAAGTCACAATGTCCGAGTAATACTGTATTATATGTAGTCTATATTAAATAACACAAATGATGTACCTATTTATAAATCATATAAAGATTCAAAACTTTTTGTACACAGTTGTGCATTTGTGAATTGTGTTTTGTGTGTTGAACTTTTTCACATTTTGTCACCTTACAACCACAAACTTAAATGTATTTTATTGAGATTTTATGTGATAGACCAACACAACGTAGATATGAATATGTTACATGAAATGATGTATGTTATGATATGAATGTTACAGAAAATGATATACGGTTTTCATAATTTTAAGCAAATAAAAATCTGAAAAGTGTGGCGTGCATTTGTATTCAGCCCCCTGTACTCTGATACCCCTAAATAAAATCCAGTGCTATCAATTGCCTTCAGAAGTCATCTAATTAGTTAACAGAGTCCACCTGTGTGTAATTTAGTTTCAGTATAAATACACCTGTTCTGTGAAGGCCTCAGTGGTTTGTTACAGAACACTAGTGAACAAACAGCATCATGAAGACCAAGGAACTCACCAGACAGGTCAGGGATAAAGTTAAAGCAGGGTTAGGTTATAAAACAATATCCCAAGCTTTGAACATCTCAAGGAGCACTGTTCAATCCATCAACCAAAAATGAAACAAGTATGCCACAACTCATTGACCTCATACCCAGCGCAACTCCTCCTAAAGGTCAAATTTTTCCACTGTCACAGCCCGAGTCCGCTGCCATGCGGCAGTATATAGAAGGTCTGGGCAGTCACCATATGGCCACTCCCTAAGACGGTGAAAGAATTACAACGATTCCTTGGTTTCACAAATTTCTACCACCCCCATCCTACACCACCCAGATCCTGATATCCCTTTTGTAGTTGAGGTGGACACCTCTAATCACGGTGTAGGTGCCATACAGGTGGTAGGTACATGGTTGGTGCATTCTTTTCGCACAAACTCTCTCCTGCTGAACAAAATTATGATGTAGGTAACTGTGAGTTGCTAGCCATAAAATTGGCCTTAGAACAATGCCGACATTGGCTAGAGGGAGCTGCACACCCCTTTACGGTCATTACTGACCACAAAAACCTAGAATACATTCACACCGCAAAATGTTTGAACCCCTGACAGTCAACATCAGCCTGATGTCTGGATATCACTCCCCGTCGAATGGTCAGACGGAACGCCTTAATCAAGAGATTTGATCCTACTGCAACCAGCGTCAGGCTGATTGGAGCAGGTATCTGATGTGGGAAGAGTACACTCAGAACTCCCTTGTCTAGCTGTCCACAGGAATGACTCCCTTCAAATGTGTTCTGGGTTTCCAACCTCCACTGTTCCCATGGTCCGGGGTACTCACCGACCTCCCCGCTGTAACAGACTAGCTTCAGCGCAGCGAGGAGGTCTGGGAGAGAGCTCACACCCACTTGCTTGTTCGATGACAGACGGAACAAGCAAATCGTCATCCACGTCCTGGACATAACTTCGCTCCAGGTCAGTGGGTGTGGCTCTCCACCAGGGATCTACGTCTTCGCCTCCCCTGTAGGAAACTCAGTCCAAGGTACATGGGTCCATTCAAAATTTAAAAAATGATAACCTCTGTTTCGGCTCGCCTTGATCTCCCTAAAATTTTCGTATCTCTCCAACCTTTTTATGTCTCCTTGCTTAAGCCTGCTGGTGCACTGGTTGGAGGTCCGGAGGGGGGTCTCCAGGAACAGGCCTCTCCTATTATGGTGAACAGTGAGGAGGCCTATCGCGTGAATCAGATCCTAGATTCCAGACGCTGGGGAGGAAGAATCCAGTACCTCGTTGACTGGAAGGGGTACAGCCCAGAGGAGCGCTGTAATTCCAGGGACATCCTAGACCCCACTCTAACTGAGGAGTTCCACAGAGCCCATCCGGAGAGGCTGGCCCCTAGACCTCGAGGACACCTCATTGCGATGTCTTGTATTGCTTTGGCTTGCATTTCAGAGCATTTTTCCCTGTTATTTATCTCGTTCACATATTTGGATTGTTTCTGGTGTTTTTCTGTTTGCTGCCTGCCCTTTTGATTCTGTTTTGGATTAAGTTTTGGAATGTTTGCTGGCTGCCTCGACCGCCGCCTGTGTTTACGTTTCTGATTTTGCCTATTCCCCACATTACTTTTTGCTGGTATTTTGACCTTTGCCTGTTTTTAACAATTCTAATTAAAGCTGCAAATGGATCCTCACGCCTCCACGTCTCTGTTACAGATAGTAAACTTTGAGGACAAATTTTATGTTAGCTTGAAAAAGCTCAGCCTGAAAAGTGTATATTGGTATGAAATACTTTAGTCACCATCGTGTTAGAGAATGTCTGACCTAGTGTAACATATTTTACTATATTGTTAACGTTTTAACATAATCTAACATGATTTTAGTATATTTTAACATGATGCTTACAGGTTTTAACATGTTGTTTTGGCATCAATTAACGTGATGCTAGCATGTTTTAACATCAATTAGGATGACACTAACATGATGCTAGCACATTTTAACATGATGCTAGTTTAAACATAATGTTAACACTTTTTAACATCAATTAGCATGATGCTAGCACCCTCAAGTCTCTATGACATTCTAATGCAGAGATATGATGTTAAGTAACAGTACCCTAACTACCACCCCATTGACTTCCATTGAAAAAAAATCCCATAGACTTAACATTGGACAGATCGTTGAGACATAATACCTCTGCATCAGAATTGTGTAGAGACTTGGGGGTGGGCTTATATCACTCAGCTTATTATGCAGGAACAAATGATAACATTTCAACTTCATAGCCACAGCAACCAGTTACAATACCCTAGCAACCACTCCACTCACTTCCATTGAAAAAGATGAGAGGCATCGTAGAGACAAGTGCCTCTTTTGGTTTTAATATTTTATTGATTTTTTTACGTGAATTTTTATTCAATGTATTTCAATGTGCATGTAACAATTTCCCAACCCATACCAACAAATCCCTAGGGTAGCGTTCATGCTGTCCATTAATTCAGAAAGAGCTTATAAAGTTAAAAATAAAAATAAAGGATACACATATATATATACCTGTCTACAAAAAAAAACAAAAATATAAATAAACAGAAATAACATGCATTAAAATCAATGATAGGGTGTTGTTTAAGGTGTCAACATAATCAAAGAAAGGGCGCCACACCTTAAAGAACTGTTTTCTCAATCCTCTTATTGAGTACCTAATCTTTTCGAGGTAGAGACAAGACATTATTTCTCTAATTTCTTGTCTATTTCTCTATGTGTCATTCATAAGTGGTCCACCAAGGTCTTCCTCCCAAGCTCTCTTAATGTTGTCTAAAGAGGAAGATGACTGATTTATCATTAAATTATAAATGGTGGAGATTGAGCCCTTAGCTAATATGTTACATGAGAGGTAACTATCCAAAGGGTTTTCTGGAGGCATCGCTGGAAAATCTGCTAGAAATGACCTAACATAATCTCTTGCAATATTCTAAAGAAATCAGATTTAGTAAGACCAAATTGTGATGCTAACTGTTCAAAGGAAGCAAATAAATGGTCAATAAATACATCTTTGAAGCATTTTATCCCCTTGTCAGACCAGCTCTTAAATGACCCATCCTGCATTGAAGGCAAGAAAAAGTTATTACAGGCAACAGGGCTAAGAAGAGAAGAATCTTTAAAACCAAATGATTGGGTCCAAGTCCTCAGCGAGTGTTGTCCACCCAGGATGGTTTGTTAGGTAGGTGGTGATAATGCCACCAACATAGTATATTTCGTATGTTAGCTGCCCAGTAGTAGAACTTGAAATTAGGCAAGGACATACCACCATCTTGTCTAGACTTCTGAAGGTATACTTTACGTAAACGAGGGTGTTTACCATTCTAAATAAAAGAAGAGAGAACAGAGTCCAAAGATTTAAAAAAAGATATAGAAATAAACAGAGGTAAACACTGAAAGAGATATAGAAATTTAGGGAGCACCACTTAATTGAGTTAATGCGTCCAATTAGAGAAATTTTTAAAGGGGACCATTTAGAAAAATCGTTCTTAATTTGTTCACAAGGCATACCGAAATTATGTTTAAAAAGATGATTATGTTGGCGAGTGATACAGACACCAAGATAAGTGAATTTATTTTTAATTATCTTCAATGGTATGTTGGAATACTGTAACTGCGTGTCTACTTTATTAATCGAAAAGGATTCACTTGAGAATTTTTAGCCAGAAAGCTGACCAAAATTCTCAAGTAAGGATAGAGCTGCAGGTAGAGAAGTCTGTGTGTTAGAAATAAAAAGCATTTACCACATGTAATTCCAGTAATCTGTTGACATTCGCGTAGAGCAATTGCTAAAGGCTTGATAGCAAGGGCAAATAATAATGGGCTTAACAAACAACCCTGTCGGGTTCCACGATGTAAGTTAAAAGGTTGAGAAGATAGGCCATTGGTCAGAACTACAGCGGAGGGAGTGTTATAAAGTAATTTTTTTCCAAGAAAGGCCGGATCAAATCCAAATTTTTCCAAAATTAAAAAAAGCTATTCCACCCTACCCTGTGTTACGGTGGAGGCTTCAGCACCTTCTCCACTGCGGCAGCAGAGGGAGCCATCCCCGGAATATTGAGAACCACGCCCAGAACTACACTTCCCATCATCCTCAACTACTCCGTGATTACTTCCTGCCACACACCTGATCGTCATTTGCTCACTGTATTTAAACCGGACTTTTTTAGGTCACAATTAAGCAGGAAGATGGGCCTATATGAAGCACAATCCAAAGGGTTCTTGTCCTTTTTAAGCAATACAGAGATACATTCTAGATTTAAAGTTGGGGGAAGAATACCAATCTTAAAGGACACCGAAAAAACAGTCGTCACAAAAGGAGCAAGAATGCAGAATGTTTTTTTTTATAAAAATCTGATGGAAAACCATCGGGTCCTGGGAATTTCCCAGATTGTAGGGAAACAATGGCAGCTGTCACCTCCTCCTGTGAAATTGGTTCTTCTAAAAGGTTACGGGCATCAGAAAATAAGATGGGGATATTTAATTGACCAAGAAAATGTTCAGTATCCTCCCGCAGAAAGGAGTCAACGGTACACAAAATGGAGTAGAAGTCTCTAAATCTTTCATTAATAATACTTTGATCAGTTGTGATCTCCCCGTTATCTAGACAAAGACTGCTTATAATTTGTTTTGCCTGGAGCCCAAGCAGCTGATTAGCCAATAATTTACCAGATTTCTCTTTCATAAAAAAACACTTCTGGTTCTTCTTAAAAGGCCCTCTATCTCATTGGTTGAAGGTAAATCGAGCTCAGACTTTACTTTAACTCAATTTAACACAGGTATTATACAGATCCGGTGTAAGAGACCTAGCATATTGTTCATCCAATTTAAAAATCTCATTAGCAAGAGATATTTGTTTTTCTTTGGAATGTTTTCTTTTTGTAGTGGCACATGAAATAATTTGACCTCTTATATATGCCTTAAGAGCCTTCCATACTACTGAATCTGCAACATCTGGTGATTTATTGATGCTTAGAAAAAAAGAAATCTGGTCAGTAACAAATGAAATAAAGTTTTCGTCCGCCAAAAGTGAAGAATTAAAACGCCAGTTCCTCCTAGAGGAAGGCAAATTCAGGAAGGTCAAGTCAAGAATAAGAGGAGCATGGTCCGATATGATAATACTTTGGTATGCACATAATTTGGCCTGAATTTGTATCTACTTGTGTACTTCTATGTATTTCTGACAATAATTCTGACATAAATTTCAATGAAAACAATGTTTGTCATGTTTTTAATATTCGAAATTGTGTTGCACAATTCTGTCCCGTGCAGCTCTGCCACTAGGTTGGTCCAAGTGCACTGGCTGGAGGTCATCATCAGGCTGCACCTCCACCACAGGAGTCCTCTCCTTTCTGATGGTGGCAATGTTGTGCACTACGGCACATGCAACAATAATGTCACATGCCCTGTCAGGTGCAACCCTCAGACTTTTCAGACACTGAAATCTTCCCTTTAGTTGCCCAAAGGTCA
>JAZGTI010015263.1:0-13530 GCA_036877585.1 Botia kubotai
GTTTTAGAGTTCTATACGTTATATAAATCAAGATGTTACGGGGGCGACAGATAGCATATGAGAGCATTTGTCAACATTGCAATTACGTATATTATTATTATTATTATCTTGTTGCCTCGTTGTCCTCAACACTTGTTTTTAATTATTATTATTATTATTATTGGCAGTGAAACTGTCATAGCAATTGTTAACATAACTAATAATTACATTTCACTTAACGTCATTTGTGACTGCAGTGTATTAATACTGCGCCCACGTGCCCAAACTTGCCTCATAACACTGACGACTTTAAAGGAGCTCGGCCAGTCCCTCCGGCTCCACATTTTCGGGTAGTTTGTCTGTAAAGGCATTCATTCCCTCTGATTAATATAATTTTGAACTATTTTCTTCGAATATATTACTATAGCCAATTTGTTTTTCTACTGAGAATGTTTCTTTGTGGCGTGTGACTGATTTGTTGATGCTGTTTTCCAAGGGCACTATCCACCGCTTGTCACTTTATAGTTCCCTGTAAAGGATTTGTGAAGTTCCCCGACGTGAAAGCGTCGTCTGTGAAACTCCATCCGGGGCCTTCGGTGGCTTGCGTGGCGTTTGTTGTGCGTTTCTTTTTTCAGACCTGCGCGGTGGGCGGTAGCCCGTCCCCCTCCCCGAACTTGAAGTCGACCGTAAACCGGGTCTGTAACTCTGGGGGAGGGGAGAAAGGATGCGGCCCACGAAACCAAACTATACGTAGAAGCATAGGGTAAGACAAACCCCCAAAAGAAAAGAATTACGTCACACATGCAACTGTAGAATACGGTGGTATTATTTTCTTCGCTTAGCTTTAATATGTTTTATCTTCTGATCTATAGTCATACCTTAATCTGAAGCTTAAGTTCTTCACTTAGTCTTGAGTTAGCGCTGTTACAGTTGGTGTTTTGGCCTCGTTCTGTGGGCTTTTAAGGGGGTAACGTCGCACTAGAAGTTGCAGTACAGCTTAGGCGTCTCCACCGCGCGCTTCCGTTGCGCTCGGGCCCCAACACGCGGTGCAGAATTTGTCAGGAGGTAACGGTGAGGCGGAGCGTCAAGGCCACCGATGTTGTGTTTCTGTCACTTTGGAGGAATTTTTCACGGTGACGCCGTTAACTTATTATCAGAATCGGCAATCACACTTTGCAAACAATACGCAAGTTATACTGCGAAAGGCTCTTGTTACTCACCTTCGTGTGTGTTCCTCGGGACAAGTATGTGAAAGTGAGGCCTGTACCGACGAGGCTCGGACCCACACCCACACTCACTCAGTCTCGGCCTTTGTCAAATAAACCCTTGAGAGCTACTGTGTCAAATTGTACATTTGTACACAATTGTACACAACCAGGACAATAATATATGCTTAAAAATGTAGATATTCGCAAAAATGTTTCTCAGAATGTCTTGACGTGTGTGCATGAATACTTCGTTGACCTTAACGTATAATTTTTGTCTGTCTGATTTAAAACCACGTTACTGTACCTCACAATTTGTTATTGTCATGTCGCACAATATCCAGATTGAATTCGTTCTCTTAATACATGAATATTTTTTATTTAATTATTATATCCAGAATTGAACACGAAAAGAAACGACCTCTTTGTTATTGTGTTCACTCTGTGCGTAATTATTAGCCATCCTCTTTAAAAGGAAAAATTATCAGATGCACATACAACAATACTGTAATACTTAAACGTATGCTATTTAAAATGTATTTTATTTTAAACAGGCCGTATTAACGCACGAATCTCATTTGAACACAATTTGGATTTAAATTAGTTGCACAGATTTTTATTGGCAATGTTAATTCGAATTTGACTAGTCGGAACCTTGTCGCACAGTTTACACACAGATTTGGAATTGATAAGTTCTTTCCAATATACGGGAAAGGCGGAGAGAGAGAGAGAGAGAGAGAGATCTGTCAGTTTCCTTTTAGACCACGTGACCTTGGCCTCGGTCGTACTGGATAGTAATGGATTTCCACGTCATCCTACGTCTCAAAAATTCTGCCTAGCGGATACCCCTACACCTCGGGTGAGAGGCACGCGCTCCTAAGAGCTATGTTGTGGGCGTTGCATTTAGGTCCGGCTAGCCCAAGCTAGAAGCTGCGCAGGTACAATAATGGATTTTGACGAGAGGGTTTCCGTTGGCTCAAACATGTATCTGCCCAGCTGTACGTATTATGTTCCCGGCGCTGATTTCTCCACGCTGCCCACTTTTCTATCCCAAAGTCCGTCTTCTCGTTCCGTACCCTACTCCTACTCCTCTAACCTGCCTCAGGTACAACACGTCAGGGAGGTTACATTCCGGGACTACGCTATTGACGCGTCTGGTAAATGGCCTCACCGTGGTCCACTGGCTCAGTGTTATCCGCCGGAGGACATAGTACACAGGGAGTGTTTGGCCGCACCGACGACCGTCGGTGAGATATTCCCCAAGAATAATTCATCCGCATATTATCACTCTGCATCGCATTCGAGCGCCGCGTCCAATTTCTACGGCAGCGTTGGAAGAAACGGGGTGCTGCCTCAAGCTTTCGACCAGTTTTTCGACTCTGCGCACGGGGGCTCCGACAGTGCAACGAACGGCGACTTTGCGGCGAGGGATAAACAGTACTCCGGTAAACAGCCAGCGCC
Source organism: Botia kubotai (assembly GCA_036877585.1). Classification (NCBI taxonomy): domain Eukaryota; kingdom Metazoa; phylum Chordata; class Actinopteri; order Cypriniformes; family Botiidae; genus Botia; species Botia kubotai. The sequence goes on from JAZGTI010015263.1 coordinate 2,646, forward strand.
AGCTCCCCCAGCGGGGCAGGAGCCAGAAGGAAAGGAGCGACAGGAGACCAGCAGCCCCGAATCTTCTTCCGGCAACAATGAGGGAAAGATCAGCGGTGCGGGCAGTAAGTATATGAGCGCAGCGAGTGTGTCATGCGAGAAAGTTTGCAATCTTGCGCGCTCCTGTTAAAAATTTTATATGCTGTTTTATAAGCGTATAAGGTTTATGGAGGGCTTGAGATTTCCCCAACAAAACCTAGGATACTTATAAACTGTTAGAATCACGTGTTTGGAATTGAAATTGGCCATGAAAGACTCGGAGTGTGTGCATTTTTAACTTGAACTTTAAAATGCATTTAAGTGGCCGCGGTGATTTCACGGTATTGCTTACAACAGTCTTAATAACATGCTTCATGCGTGTCTCTCTTAAATCCTAAATGGTTCTATGATGATTTAAAAATGTCTGTGCTAAGGCAAACGCATTACCATATATTTTTCGCGAAATGCGTGTGGGCTTAGTATAGCCTACTGATAATATAAGAAATTATATTTAAACGTTTAGCTTTTAAATGAAAAACTATTCTCGTATCTGGGCTTGTTAAAAAATATTAAAATATAATTTTAAAAATATAATATAATCTATTACGTTATACTATTGTTATATAATGTACAATAGTAACACGCGTATATGTAATGTGTATATATATATTTATGTATATATATATATATATATATATTTATGTGTGTATATATATATATATATATAATGTATTGTGTGTGTAATATTTTTATTTATTTGTCTCCTAGGTGGACCTAGGGTTCGCAAGAAGAGATGTCCGTATACTAAGTTTCAAATCCGAGAGCTCGAAAGAGAGTTTTTCTTCAGCGTTTATATCAACAAAGAGAAACGGCTTCAACTCTCACGGATGCTGAACCTCACCGATCGCCAAGTGAAAATCTGGTTTCAAAACCGGCGCATGAAGGAAAAGAAACTGAACCGGGACCGATTGCAATACTACACTTCAAACCCCCTGCTGTAGGACCAGGAAACGATGAAAAATACACAACAGCTGCAGTAACGAAATCAAAAACGACACGTTCCAGACGTTAAATTCAAGTTCGTGACGAGGAACCAACCGCGTTGACTTGCCTTCAGTTACGGAGAGCAAAGCGTAACATTTACGCTTCCGTCATTTAAATACATGCTGTTTTGTGCGCGTATACAGATACACGTAATGCTCCGTACAATTTTGTTCCGAACCCAAAAAAATATTTGTTGAAAGTTCGTCATACACAATTAACGCGTACTCCTTTGCTTGCGGTTGTGGCGAACTGCAAGCAAAAAAACGAGAGAAACTGCCTGAAGCATTTCGGGCTGAAAATATAGGCGAAATGCTTTTGAACACACTAGTCGTGTGCTGTGTTTATGGGGACGTGTAGTGCGTTGTACAGTTTGGCCTGATGACTTTGGCGCGACCAAAAAGAAGGAAAAAATACGAGAATGTTGGCATGACTGCTCACAGTTTTTGAATTATTTATTGTGTTGCCACCAAACGGAATTACCTCCATCGTTGTTAGTGAAAGTCTTAAGTAAGACATAATAGGTAAGAAACACGTTCTTCTGGTAACGCCTTGTGTACCGAACACACTATTGTTGGAAAATACAGAAATGCAGAAGACAATTCAACAAAGGTTGATGTAACGGAGAAAATGCAAACTCGTTGAATCTCATAAGCACGTTGCCGGACTCACACTTCGTAATGTGGCATTTTTCAGGCTTACTATGAGACATTATAAAACTCTTTCACTCAGAAGGAAATATTTTTCACGCTGAACTTATTTGTCCACGTTCTACCCTGAACAGAAACGTGAAAAAACATTGTGTTTGGGTTAAACAGAGTTTGATTGCTTGTAATCCGGAGATCATATGTATAACATATATTTCCTAAATTAAATAATCCAAAAGGGTACTTTGAAAGTGTATTTGTTTACATTGTTTGCTCCAGATATCCACAATAATGTATGTGCCGTATACGTTACACATGTGCGTTCAGAAAATCCCGGCGTTTGGTCTTTCTCTCTAAAGCTTACGAAAGAGCATTTCTCTTGCAGAAGCGGTTGTTACCTGGCGATTGTATTTTCACAGTGGTCACCTTATTTGCAGTTATCGACCGAATGTTTATGGCCGTACACGTAGCGTTCATATATGACGGTCTAAAAGCAATAAACTCAAGCCACAAGGAGATAGAAAGAAGGTAGAGTGGGGGAGAAAGAGTAAAGCTTTATGATTGCCTGCGACGGAGCGACCGGGCCTGGCTGGCGCATCCTTTGAGGCGCTAAGGAATATCCGCCTAATTACGGGGACATCCTTCTTGTTGCTTAAGCAACGCGACCATAAAAGCTGACTGTGTCTGGAGCATTTGGACAATTGCAGTGTGGTGCCATAAACTGTCTGAGAACCAAGGTTATTAGCTACGATGTCAAGGGGAAGGAGGCAAAGAGATCTGTGCCTGAAGTGCTTGTGTGCCTTCGGTCATATTAGTATTAATTTACCCTGCTGGTTTTATTTAGTTGTCCCGTTTCCGCCGAATATACAGTGTTTTCCCTTTTCTACTGCACTGACAAGCGGTTGTGACTGTCCCACGAGTAGATTCAAAAGGTGTCCATTGGGAGGCACTCGTGAGATCAAAGTCATGGTCGTGGATCATCTATTGAGTAGCGTGTTTACAGGCCCGGGCTTTGAAGCTGTTTTGAGGTAACATCAAATTAAACCGTCAATTTAAAAAAGGCTTATCTAAAAATTAGTTAAAAAGTAATATGATGACTTATATATGATGATTTAGTCCCCCCCCCAACAGGAAAAGTTCTCAGAACGTTGGCTGACGTTCTCTAAATTTCTCTGTTATCATAAAAACGTTCTTGCAGTAACGCTAGCAGAAGTTTTTTTAACGTTATATAATATATATATATATATATATATAATGTGTATACGTTATTCTTCAGTTGTTAGTTGAACGCTTGAAATAAGTTCCTTGATATGCTTGAATAACGTTCCTAAAGCCAAGCAATAACGTTAATACAACAGCTAAAAAAACTGGACGTTTTGAACGTTCCCAGAACATTCAAAATAACACTTTAAACTTTAAACGTTTTTTTTTTACTTAATGGAAACGTTAGAGAAGATTTCTTACAACCTTAAATTGTTGGCCGGGCCACCCCTAGAACTGTGGCTTAGCTCCGTTCAATGAGCCGTTCTAGAACTCTGGCACGTTTTGTGAAGGTGTAAACGGTTCGTTGAAACGCCAAATCCCCTGCAGGTGTTTCGAAGTAGCTTGATTCAGTCAGAACGCACGTCAAACGTCGACTTCCCTTATTATATTACGTATAGTGATGTAAAAATATGAGGACATTAAAAGTCCACTTTCATCCCTGAATCAAACGGTTTATGGGAAATGAACTCTGCTCCTTCGATTAAGAAAACCATTAAGCACAGACTATGCCTTTTCGGTTATATCGTCGTGCAAAATTTATTAGATTAATTTTTGCAAAAATGGCCAAGCTAATTTATAGCCCGCTGTATTCGTGGATTTATTGTGGCCTCAGAAATGACGCGCGTCGTTCATTTCAGCTTTCAGCAATAAACTTCGACTCAGAACTTTGGTATAGGTTGTTTCCAAAGCCCCCTTTTCCTGCAGTGGAGATAAATGATGCCATTTAAAATGATGTTTGTAACTGTGAAACAAGACCGTGCTTTTCCGCAACTGAGATTCGGTGAAAGCAGGAAGGGGTGAGAGACGGCTAGTATTACAGCGCGCGTGCACTATTTGTCTCCAGTGCAAAATAAATTCTTCCGCTGATAGCAATAAAATGTGAGATGATTGTTCTGGACTTCCGTTTACAGCGAACTCGATCTTGGGGAGGAAAAAAACACTGAAACAAAAGGGTTGCGTTTTCGTGACGTTTCAACACACGGGCCTGCCAACTCAATGACAAAAACATCCGAGGGAAATTTGTAGTGGCACATTTGAAAATAATGAATCGGTCAAAGTGTGTTGTTTCTTGATCAGCATTGTTATTTGCAGCTTAGAAAGTACGGCTCGTTAGTCGTAAAATGTCCTGCTAATTTCCTCTTTGTTTTAGTACACGATAAAATACGATCCATAATTAATACAGCATGACCATTTTAATGGGTCTGTTTCCTCTATCGAGTCGCGTGGATTTTTATAATTATATTAATATAAATAATAACATGGCAATTATAAATCATCAGTAATAATCCCACTGTTTACAATTCCTTAAATTGTTTAAATAACATTGATTTCATAAAGTACAATCATGGCCTGTGGCTTAAAGGTGTAGATCATTCTTACATTTAGTCAGGTCTGTGTTTAAATTTGGTTAAGCTAACTTCTGTGTGTGTCATTCAGACAGTTTGGCGTTTACTTGGCAAAGAGCTGTCTTGGTGCCTTTTGATTTTAATCATGTGGACGTGTAAGGAAAATGATAAAGAAATGATATAATGTGTGTGACGACACTTGAACAGCACCGGAAATGATTACTTTTGTAAATAGGCCTCAATATTGTCAATATGAATTAGCAATAATATTTTGTCCACTCTTAATATAACAATATTATTTATTGACTAACATTTATCTTATTTTGTAGTTAAAACTTAACTTAAACTGTCCTTTGTCACGTCTCATAAAAGAGCTGTTTGGTCAGGTTTAGAACACACCTTTAAATCGTGTTTTCCAACAAAAGCTAGTTTGTGGCTTAACGCAATTTCACGCAAGCGCACAGATTTCAGTACGCCTCCGTGCGCGAGCACACGTTTCTCGTGAACGAGGTTGAGTGTAGAACGACAAATACTGAGAAATACAGTCGTCCATATATGTTGTCTGCACGACAAACGCTGCCGCTATACCCCAAAGGTGACGCAGAGATGGAGGGGGTGTGGTTTTATGTGTGTCTGTGCTTCCACTCGTAGATATGTGTGCACCGAACAGAATGAGGACACCCCAACGCATCCAACATGTTACACGAGGGAAATGACCATCAGTGAGCTCTCTCATGCGCTATAGCCAAAACACAACCCGGTAATGGCGTGGACGCTCTGCACTACAGGTAAGTCGAGTGTCTTCCTATTTAATAAGCTACTGAATCTGACTGTCTGAACCGAATGACTGAATATCTCACCTACACCATCACCGACAGCTGGCTTTTGGCGTCTGGCAATAAAGCCTAACATCATTCACAAGCAAACAGGTTTGTGTGTTTGCCCGAGATGGTTAATGTTTGCTCTTTTAGGGATTATGTGATGGCATCCCCGTCGCGTTACGTCTGACCGTCACGTTGGCATTAGGATCTAATACTTCATCAGAATATCGTGAACAGTCACCGAGGCCGTTTGACGTCCAGTCACTGCAATGTCTACTTCTAAGACTATCTTGTCTCAAAAGCATCATCAAGAAAAAAAAACAGGGAATTGAGGTAGAGCCTGTAGTTATTAGTGACGAAACGGCCGATGACAACAATACGAAGGAAACGCAGCAAACACGGAAAGCTTGGTAACCCAAACATTATGTTATGTTGTGTATAATAACCCAATGTTGTATATTAACCCAAGTTTGTTGTTTTAACCGCAACAGCACAAAATACGTGTAAAATGCGAAACATTTTAACTAGCCTATAATATTTCCAGGTAGTGAGCAACGGAAAAATCAACTACCAACATGTTACATAGCAGAGCATGTTGCCAAGGCTACAGAAAAAGTTTTGAATTAAATTAGACAAATATAAAGAAACAAGACAAAAAACTACCATGAATATTTACGACTACATCATGTCGCCTTTGCTGAAATCATTAAAATGTTATACAGAATTATAAAAACATACATAAACAGTATTTCTGCGGTTACTGTTTAACCAAAATCTGTCTAAAGTCTGAAATATTTAAACGTTTAAATTTGTCTTCCCTCAAATGTCTATTTTTTGGGTGGTTGTGGTGTTTTGTAATGCAGGCCATGAAATAACCGTCTTTTCCATCTGCTGTCAGCCGGGCTTTTACAAGGCACGCGTTACATCTCTTACAGGGGACGTGGGGTGGCTAACGGCTGGAGCTACCGGAAAAAACACTGTCAACAAACAGCGAATCTCGAGGACGAGGAGTTCCTCTGCATTGTGTACTGGACTCACGAGCGCCGCCTAGAAACCAGACGAGGTGTGCACCTGATCACCAGGCAAGACAAAATACATTCTGAGATGAGACATGAGAAAGGAGAGTATTCCTTATTAAACAATTCCAAACATAATGTGATTCATTAAATTAATCTTTAAAACGCTTATATATTTTGTCAAAAAGCGAGTGTGCTTATATTTCTGCAAGTATGTCTATCTATCTATCTATCTATCTATCTATCTATCTATCTATCTATCAATCTATCTATCTACCTGCATACCCCCCCCAAAAAAAAACAACAACAACCAAACATTTATTTATTTAGTTTAGTTTATTTAGTTATGTAATTATTTAGTTTGTGTGTATTTTGTTGAGCTTTGCTATTGCTGTATATCGCTTTAAACATGCATGTCTTCATATCTTACAGTTTGGGAGCTGAGTAGAAGTTGTCCAAAAAATTGCCCGTTTCTGTCATCGTTTCAGTGGTTTGAGTACCTCCGCAAAGGGCCGCAACATGTTTGGGCATCGTAGAATTATAGTTTAGTCCGCTTTTGTGACGTTTTATTGCTGGTTACTTTATGAGGCTAGACGCTTTTCTGAGTAACTGCCCTCAGTACAGACTGGACAGAGGCAGGAATAACAACACAGGGATTTCAGGCGATGGAAAAGTCCGTTATAGTTATCCAGTTATATTTAAATACAGGCAGGTAAGGCAACGTGTTTCTTTCTGTCGGAATTGTGCGATGCGGGGTTGACGTTTAGTAGCCTTACTAGATGTTTGGGTAAATTTGTTACGCTGTTTTTATAACATACATTGTGGTTGGCTGCAAGATACCGGATGTTTGTTTGGATTCTTTTAGGTTACCTCTGGATTTAAACCCGACTGTCGTGTGGTTTAGGTAGTTTCATGTTGTTGGGATTGTATAGTTAAACTCTGCAACACGAAACTGTCTTAATTGCCCCAGTTTTATTCATCCTTAGCCTATCATATTTAATTTTTGCCCTATATAGCGATGATCGCAACGCTTTTCGATGACTAGTGTACATTTCACAGGCTTAATTCATTCTTTTCCACTCTGCTCTAATTTGTTTATGTCATTTCGACATAATCTCTGTCAGAGATGTTTGATTTGTAGATTGCTTTGCTGGTGAACGGGGCTAAAGCCAGACATTGTTCGAACTCGGTGCAGACAGGGCTTGACAAGGCCTAGGTTACGTCCACAAAGCCGAAACCGAGCCCCGGGTGCTGTGGGCCACAGCGACCTCAGTGGCGCGCCAGTGAGCTTTTGAGTCTACCCTGCATAGTCACTTCAGCGCCATAGGTGGCTAAACACAAAAGATTGGCTTTATAGTTGCTCAACGGTAAAACTAAAGGGGATCCTCTGTACCTAAAGGCATTGTGGTTGTGGTAAAACTCGGTTGTTAACAAACACCCCTGTGCCGTTTACTGCCTCAAAGGGCCGCGCTGCTTCCGTCTCTTTATCCCTTCTTCTTTCTTGAGGAGTGTAGTGACGTTTCCTGTTGTAAAAGAGTAAAATCCGTCATGTCTCTCTAGTAATCGCTATAAACCGCTGAATAGTGCAAACAGCCAATACATAAATAAATTATATTTTAAATTTCTAGATCAGTTATTTTTTATTATTAAGTAACACAAAATGTAATAATTAATATTATGCTTATAATATAATTTATAATATGCTTATAATATTAGTACACAATAATTTAATTTATGATTTGAATGTTTACACTGTTGTTACGGTGATTACCAGAAGATTTTAAATGGTGACTAGATTTTAGACTAGACTAGATTTTACTCTTACCTATGAATGTTTTTAAATGTTTTGTCGTGCTTTAATAAAGCCTATTTCTGTTATTTATTGTTGCACGAGCTGAGCATGTTATATATTATATATATTATATGTTACTGTTATTTTAATAGGAATATAGATAATACGGAATTCGTTTTTTTTTGTTTTAAACCAAACTACTAATTTAACGTTTTCCTTGAATCCCGTTTATTGAGTTACACATTTCTGTACCCGTGGTGGCTCAAGAGTTTTAATTATTATTATTATTATTATTACTATTACTATTATGATTATTATTTTGCTTGTGCCAGTATCCTAAATATTAAAGCTTTTATTTATAACTACACAATACGCATATATATAATAATATATGTTACTATTTCGGGAGCTCTATTGTTTGTGCTATTTACGTTTTCGGTAAATATATCCGTTTTAAATGTTATCGTCACGTTGATGTTATTATCCTTTCGTTGAATCAGATAAATAAAGCTGAATATAACGGTTTTTCATATTCGACGTATTATTTGTATTTTAAGAGCTACTTTTTGACATTCAGCACATTACATAATAACACAGATAAAGGTATAAGAGATAAGGGCCTTTTTTAGCTGCAACTTGTATTTTGTATTTGTGTATTTTGTGTTATATTATAGTTTATATTGTGACTTAAAAAGAAACCGAGCAGCTGGACGATCGGCTTTGTATGGATGGATAGCTAATTTCCGTCAAATCTTTTCATCTTTCAGTCTATCATTAGTATATTAATCTAATAGCGAATATTATAGACGGGTCACCTATATACAATGTTTTTGTATACACCTATACCTATATACAACACCAAGCAAAAGGAATGAACAGGAATTAAAAAAGATAGCTTATCGTGTCCCCTTTTTTGAAGACAAGATGCCTTCTTCATTCTAACTTCATTCTATCTTCATTCTATCTTTATTCTATCTTTATTCTAATCTTCATTCTAATTTTAAGATCATGGTTACATTGCCAAAAGAGAAAAAACATACGATGGTAAAACATTAAACCTTTACACGCAATCATTTGTTGAGTGTGATGAGCTATACACGAAATGCAAAAATGCAACGATTCGCTGCAACCTTTAGTCATGTTGACTATTTATATTTCCGTTGTCAGAATTTGTTATTTGACGCTGTTTGTTTGCAGCGCGATTGTATGGGTTTGAATCAAGCTAATTCGAGTTTGTTCAACGACCTCCTTGCTAGCATATTGTAAAAGTTCAGATATCAGTTTCATGGACTGAATGTTTTAACATTTGGACATCCAGATGCATTTTATACCTCAACATTCCACATTTACATTCCACAGTTGTAGTTACAGTACAAGAATGCTATGATGAGAGCCAAACATTCCCTGTACTGCATCTCCATTGATTTACTTTTATTGTCCTCTTCCAATGGTCACGTGTGCACCCGCATCCAATCAAACGGCAGTCTGCTCCTAACTTATTAGCTGACTGGAGCTTTGTGAGGGGGTTGCCTCTCCATTTCCACAGATTGTTATTTTGTGAGCGTGTTACTGTATGTGTGTGTTCGTGTTTTTATGTGTGTGTGTGCATGAGAGTGCGACCCCGCCATGTCGACATCCGGCGCTCTGACAGGATACTACGTTGACTCTCTTATTTCACCGGAGAACGAGGAAACTCGCTTCTCCCCGGGCTCAGCGCTCATCCCGCACACCAGGCCCTCGGTTCTACCCACAGACCTCGGTCCCTGCACATTCCCAGCAAAGCAGCCTGTATATGGTGGCTCGGGTTGGGGCCATATCCCAACGCATTTTTCCAATGGTGTACCCTCAATCTATCAGCCGCACACGCAGCCTCCTGTAGCCGGGGATTACGTGCACTCTTGGCTTTTGGACTCGGCTTGTGGACTGCCTCTCACTGAGCCACCGGCGGTCCATCATAACTATCTTTCCAAACCGGATACGCATTATGACGGCACGCAGGCCAGCTCGCAGGCTGCGCTCCCTCCTGAGGACTTCACTAACGGCGGATGTTCCACCGAGACAGAGACATTATCTGACCGGACTAAAGAGAGAGAAGAGAAACCGGTCGTTGATCCAGGTAAGATCTCACTACTGACAGTTTGTGTTTTTTATATGCTCGTTGTAGTTTATCCGTTTCAAAATCCATGCATGCCAGAACCCCTCCATGTGACTCTATACAGTTTTCTCTTCAGTTTTGTGTTATGAGGCTTTTGAGTTACTTTGATGTAATAACATGGTTTGGCTCGGTTCTGTGTTAAAACTATCGAGTACTCGTTTATGATTTCGAACCTCATCTACCTTTTCTCAGACAACCCCGTGTCCAACTGGCTTCACGCGAGCTCCTCGCGCAAGAAACGCTGCCCTTATACTAAGCATCAGATCCTGGAGCTGGAGAAGGAGTTTTTATTTAACACTTACCTCACGCGCGACCGCAGGTACGAGGTCGCCCGTCTCCTGAACCTCACGGAGAGGCAAGTCAAAATTTGGTTCCAAAACCGCCGGATGAAGATGAAAAAATTGAACAAAGACGGAACGAAGGACGACCGAGAGTGAATCACGGCCTAGGTGAGGATGAGGAGCGATTCATCCTTTTGCTGGAATTATGGATTTTACTTTAGGTCTTGTGTCATTTCGTTTAAGCAAACCGTAATTGTCCATTGTCTTAAAGCATGTTTGTTGAATTTTGCTAAAAGTTTGTTCTATGTAGTTCTATATGGTTTAAATATTCGTTGATTCGCAGCAGTTCTGTATGTTACCTGAGCCCAGTTTTGATAGGAATGACTGAACATGTTGGAAGTATGTGTTAATCCACCTCGATTGTAGCTAATTATATACTAATGTGTATTTCGGACGTCTTATAAATAGTGTTCTTATAGTACTCTGTAGCTTTTCCTAAATTTTT
>JAZGTI010015265.1:0-13529 GCA_036877585.1 Botia kubotai
CCTGTGTGACACGCGGCTGACGGACCCTGATGCTCAGTATGGAAATCGCTTTCAAAGTGTGAAAAAAGTCAAACTAGTGGCGGAACCCCTGACACAGCCTCACGTGTGGCTACACGACAGCGTGTCAGAAACACGACGAGCTGCACCACCACACACACACACACACACGTATACACACACACACACACATCGGTGATTGATGCTGACCTTTGCTCACATCTCCTGTGTGTGTGTGTGTGTGTGCGCACGCACGAGTGTGTGCTCTGGGGTTGTACTGTTGTAATGTGTTATCAGAGGAAAAGGTCACTGAGAGTTACTCGGAGATCTCCCATCTGTCCATCTCCCTTTCACTCTTGTGTCTTTCACCATGGGAATATATCAAAGTATACAATCTGTGCACACACTGGCAGCACTGCAGTCTGTCTGTCTGTCGGTCTGTCTGTCTGTAATCACATGTATCTCTCATAGGTTTCTCTCTTATAGCTCAGGAGACCTTCACACTGTAATTTGGTAGGACTGCTTTCAGGAATCATGAGATTTCTGTTGTCAGAGGACAACATTGTTAGCCTTTGTTGATCCAATGTGATTTGTGTGTGTGTGTGTGTGAGCGAGCGATAAATACGTTCAGGTAAAAATACTGGTGCTTCCTTTCGTAAAAAATTATCGTATATAAATCACAAAGTTTTTAATCGGGTTTTTACATGTTTGAATATACTGTAAGTGGTGTATTAAGATACTGTAAGTGGTGTACATACACAGTGTATGTGTAAAGACACTGTAAAACATTTGGGTGTTGCGACCAGTTTCCAGGGTGTTGTAAGTCTGTGGGGCTTTTTTGGGCTTGACATAAAATACATTCAACAGACATGTTGGTCAGGTAAATCAGGTTGTGATTTCTCATTTTATTTAATAACACTGTAAAATTAGCATTATTCCAGATCAAGCTACATGTGTAGTCACACATCCTGTTTAGTAACCCACAGATTGGGGAGTAACTGTATCGCCCCCTTGAGTACCGAAGAGTTACACAGTCACTCAACAGCACATTCAGTATGTCAACGAACACTCAGGTCCGCGTTTGTAAACCCTTGTGAGCCGTTTTGCTGTCTACTGATTATATAGGGAGCTACCTTTAAAGGCAGCATTGTAACAAATGGAAACATCATATGGTGATTTAGAACTCTGGTTCTGGGGACCCACAGCACTGCAGTTTGTATGCGTCTCTTATTTGACACTCATTTCAGATCATGGATCTCTGCTGATAAACTGGTTGAATCACGTGCATAAAATAAGGAAGAATTTTGCACAGTGTGCAGTGAAGCGGGCCCCCAGGATCAACCGATATAATAAACGCTGAAACTGTGCTTATGGGATTGCCATATTCAAAACGAATACATGCGATGCTGCCTTAGAATTGTGTAAACCTTGTTATACAGTAAGAACAATCATTGTGGATGCAGCTACAGAACGGCATAAAATCAGCCTGTCAGTCAAACCTGCGCCCTGTGGGCTGGTCATTGACACTGTATAGGGGGGTGGTCTCTGTGCTGGGGCTTGCTTTTGACACTGTAAGTGTCGGCATTAATTCTCCACTATATGGAGTTGGTGAAAAGACCATAGGGCGAGTTTGCCACTGTTGTAACCCTACTCAGCTGCTCACCTGATCCCTGAACCCATGCCTGACCGCCCGTCCGCCCTTCTAGAGCTAATATCCGGTGACATGCAGACATACTGATTCTTGTTGCTCTGCCAATGTGAGAGAGAGGCCAGCTGTTCATTTACATATGCAATGACCCAGACCAGCTATGCCCCGCCCCCATCATAGCTAATTAGAACAGGGCTCACTCAATAAAGCAATAGTCCGCGAGAGCTCCGCGTTACAGTGATTTTATTGTGGTTAAATGTATAGTTAGGTAGGCATAAAGCGGCAGTATAGCAACCTACACTAATGTTTAAAGAAATCAGTACATATGCTATCAATAATAAATAATATACAAGTAATTTAGTTCATTAGCTTTACAGACTGTCTGTGGTTGCCAGACTTGTCGGATTCACTTATGTGTCAGTAAACTGGAGAAAGTGTTTTAATATTGTTAAAATCACCTTTACTTAAATCCTGCTGTATTTCACTGTGTGTTTAGTTTTGGTTTTTTAATATGTTTAAATTATTTTCAAAGTATTTGTTGATGCTGTCACTTGAATTAGGAAGCTGGTTCTATGGCAGATACATTGATAATTTATAAGTGAGATATAATTATTATAAAATCCCAGCTCACATTTCCATTAGTAACTAAAACATTAAAAATGTTATTTTGAAAATTCTAGGAATTTTCAAACCATCCAGACATTGTATTAACATTATTGCTTGTTTGGTTTCAAAAAGTTCTTCAAACATTTTTTAATTCTGTAGTACGTAAAACGTTCCACTAACAACTTAACATTTTTGATTTACATGAAATATAATGTTAAAAATGTTCTATTAATGTTACCGCAGGAACATTTTTTAAGACTTGGAGAGAACTTTGGGGGAACGTTTAGAGAACGTTAGCCAACCTTCTGAGAACGTTCCCTGTTAGCTGGGGCGTAATTATATAACGTAGCTATTGCCCTGCTAGAGTTGCTTCAGTGTTGTGAGCTAATTTTTCAGACAAATACTGGAGCGCTCGCCCCTGTAACAGAGCGATTGAGCTAATTGCTCAATTACCAAAATGTAATTAATGCTTTGCAAATTGCCACACAGTTTAACATGAGTGATAGCAGAATTATCCATTTCTTTATTGGTTTAATCACCCTTCTATACGGCAGTAATTGCCCTCTTGGCTTTGTAAATGGGGATGATTAAGTTAAATCCCTAAACAGCATTGGCACATTACCAGTGAATACATTTACACGGGCCAGTTTGGCTGAGTTTGGCAAATTAGCCCTAATTTGCTAAATTGAGGGTTTAATTCAAAAGGTTGAAATGATTTTCATAGTATGTCTGAGCTGCCAGTAAACATAAGACTGTTAGATAACTGCAGTACAGTACAGTACACACACACAGTCCTGTTAGTGCATTGATACTGGACTTATTCTGACCGTAGTTCTTTCTGTCAAAATGTACACAGCTACCCAGCTGTGAACAAAGAACGTTCTCAGACTGTTGTCTAACGTTCTTCAGAAGTTCCCAAAGAGCATTCTTCCAGTAACGTTAGTAGAACTTTTTAACATGAAATATTATATATATAAAAACACGTTTAAGTTAAATTTTAAAAAGGTTAAATAATTTTGTAATAACCAAGCAAAATGTTAATACAACATCTAAAAAACTGTTAAAACACAATGTTTGTGCTACTAAACAGAAATGTTAGGGAAATGTTTTTACAACCTACAATTAGTTGGGTAAAAGCTAATTCACACAGTCCTGCTGTATTTGGTTATTTGGTATTGTTGGATCAGTGTTGGTGTTTGTTGGGTCATTGTGACAATAATGGTTTTTTTCTTACCATTCTGAATCAACAGCCAACTTCAGCGTGCTCGAAATGTTGGTGTTTATTTTCAACGGTGCAAATTAGTTTTAAAAATAAAGAAAATGTTGCGGATTGAAAGTCAAGCGCCGTTCCGACAATCTGTCACTCGAGGAATGATAAACAGCCGGTGCTTAATTTGAACAACCTCACAGTGGATGTAAAAGCTTGTCACATCAGCAAACACATTTTGGTGTGTATCTTAACCACCTCTCTTTCTCTCTCCCTCTCTCTCTTTCTCTCCATCTCTCCCTTTCTCTCTCTCTCTCTCTCTCTCTCTCTCTCTCTCTCTCTCTCTCTTGTGTATCTGGGATGTTTTGAAAGGATAAGCAAAATGGAGCCCAACTGAACAAAGCCTCATTCGCAAATCTGATGACCATGCAAGCTTGTCTTTTGCCGACAAAGGTTCTGATACTTTTTATGTTTTGATGAAACGGTAAAAAACAGGCGGTGGTGACAGTAACCGTCCCTATGGCAACACACACACACACACAACACACACACACATATACACAGCACACACACCTCGCCTTCAGTCATTAATACACACGCTACACATTTAATTCATTCATAATCACAGCACATTCATATCATTTGTATGTCTTCAGCGAGTGTAAAGTCAAATCCAATCATCAGTTCTTGTTAATACAGTGCACTATATAATAATATTATACAGTGCACTATATTAAAGCACTGGGTTTCAATAATGGCTGTTTTTTGTGCTGTAAGTGGTCGGTTTATACATTCATTTCCTCTCTGTCTCCTAACCTCAGAGGATGAGGTTTCTTAGCATGATTATTACAGTATCTCCGTTCATTACTAATTCCTCGACTTTCCACGGTCTGAACTGCGTAAACACCCAATTAAATACCTGCTCATTTCTCTGGCTGATGTGTTCTTTTGTGTAAGTGTGCGTGTGATTAAAGCATCGTGTGCTTTGCTTCTAAAGCAGCACTATATTAATATGCTGAGCAAACACATCGCCTGTCTTGCACTATTGTTCTTATTGTTGTGTATGCAGCAATTTTTCCTTATTGTACATGCTAACAGCAGAGAGTCTCGCTGTGGTTTACACTCCACGGACACAATTGAACAGATTCAACAGTGAGAAGTGCTTTAGCATGTTTTTGCAACGTGAATCTGGGCAAAGAAAGCCTAGATTTCAATTTATTTACACGTGACGCGTCTCCCTTCTGCTTGAAGACACAATGCAATGATATATCCATATATCCATATAATTTGATTCTTTGCCACACCGTATTGCAGACTTCAGATACTTGTATTGATTTGTGTGTGCATGCTTGCGTGCGTGTTTGTGTGTGTGCGCTCGCGCATGTTTGTGTGTGTGCGCTCGCGCGTGTGCTTGTGTGTGTGTGCGCGCATTTATAAGATAGTCTGTAGTTCAATTAATAAAGCAGTTTATCTAGAACAAACCCTGAATACAGCATCTTTCACCGCGATACAACTTCCTAATGGACAACAGAAAAGTAAAGTTTTTTTCACTGTCTAGTTTATTATATTGTAGTTTGATGCACGTTCCTGGTCTTGATTTTAAATAATTTATTGTGTATATTATTACAAGAATACGTCTTCATGTTCTTCAGGCAAACAAGGATGGATCTGATAAAACCTCATGTCTCAAAGCTCTTTAGAAGTGTCTGCAGATGGAGTTTCAGCAGGGGTGTGTGTGTCCTCCACAAAACACTGCATGCTCACATACGTCTCTGATTCTACTCTGATACCAAACAGACACTTCTTCATCTCTCCATCCAGTAAATGAGGTTAAATGAAATCTCACTGTACTTTTCTCATTTAAATTCTTGTTTGACTACAGAAGTAAAATGGCAGAGTTTCATGTTGTCTTATGGGCTTCATCATGTGGTACGGTGGTAAAACGGTCTGCAAAGTTTGTTCAGATGGTCTTGCAACTTTGGTTGTATTTATTTGTGACATTAAGTCCCTGCCGTGTTTGTGTGTGTGTGTGTGTGTATGTATGCATGTGTGTGCACGTGTGTGTGTTTTGGTATGCTTGTCAGAGGTTTATTGAATGCTTGTAGAATGTAAACAGTCTCACACGACACAGGGCAGCTCAGTGAGGATATAGATGGTCCAAAGACTGAGCTTAAACCTGCTCATACAAGATTTATCTAATCCCATATCCAGTCACACACACACACACACACACACACACATATTTCTGGTGTCTCGTTCAATTACGCCACCTGCTGCCTGAAGCAGACAGTCAATGAACTCCTGAAGAATTTCCTGTATTTAAATCAGCAGGTGTTCTGCTTCTCATATTGTCTCTCAGTATTAAATGTTTCGCGCTAGAATTGCGTTCTGACAGCAAACAAAAGCATTTGTCAAACATTTCTGCATATATTTATGTCAGGCAGTCTGTGACTGCACACGCTTAAAAACACATTTTTAGTATTCAAGGTTTAATTGTGGCATGACCTTAAAATGAACGCTGTATAGACTGTGGCATCTGCTGATGCAAAAATCTAAGAGTAAAACATAAAATATAACGGTGTACAGTGTCCTTAAATTATACCTGGACACTTACACCTGAAGTCTTCACTGTCATCTTATTCTGAATCTGTATGATTTCCTTTCTTTTATCAGTAAATGTCATATACGTTTTTATATGTTTTTATATGTTTTATATGTAAATTTATATGTAAAACAGAGGCTAAAAGGGATCCAGAGGCATCAATTCAAATTAATCATAAAAGCACCTAAAGCTTTCCTGTAGCTCAGTGGTTAGAGCATGGCGTTAAAAACGCCAAGGTCATGGGTTCGATCCCAGGGATTGCACATACTCAGAAACAATGTATAGTGTAATGCAATGTAAGTCGCTTTGGATAAAAGCGTCTGCAAAATGCATAAATGTAAATGTAAGTTCTGTACAACTTGTGTGTGTTTTTTTTCTGGGTTTTTTGTGGGCGTATTATTGTTTAGTGTAAGGAGCAAACCTTTTGGAAATGGAAAAAAGTGGCTTGGACGAATTGAAAGAATTTTTAAAAGAATTGAAATGAAAGAATGTTTAAGCGTTCCTTAAATATACACATCATATTGCGTTAGAAAACAAAATATCACAGCAAGTTGCGACTGCAAACAAATGATGCTGGAACTTTTCTGAGCTATTTTTGCAGTGACTTGAGACTTTTGTTTGGTAGACGTCTATTCAAATATGTAGGATTGTGTTTTCTCTGCCAAACTGTATTAAGATCTCATTTTATTTAATAGGAAAAATAAACCTAACACAGTAAGTGCACTGTGTCTGAAACTCTCCTCCTCTTCACTTCTCATGACTTCACTACCACAGCATCTTTATCTTTACTTTGTTTTGAAGTTTATGTACTATTGATGATGATTTTAGACTGTTCTTCTTTGGTATAATCTTTCTTTCAATAAGGCTGCAATCTGTAACTTTTGCCTCTGTATCGCCATCTCTGTCCGCAACATAAAATGGCAAGTTGCTTCTGGAGTTGCTCTAACGTCTATGACAAGTCTACATTAAAATAACTGCTGTAAGGACAAGCTACAAACACGCCACCATTCCAGCACCAGCACACAATATAGTAGTCAAATCTTCTTTCTGTTTACAGATGTGACATAACCACAAGTCTTACTGACATTTCCTAGGAAATCAGACCCTACAGCTCAAATTATAAATCATTATTATACACTTACAGTTTTCAGTAGCGGTAAGGAGACTGTTTTAAACACCCATCTGTTTTATACTTGCTCATGAACTAATTTTTTTTTCAATTTTTAACCAAAAAAGTTACAGATTACAGCTTGAATGCACTAATATCTCATGCAGCAGGACTGGCACTCATCATGAGCTAAATTGATGGTAATTTGGGTAACCAAGCTCCAGTGGTCTGAAGTCAAGATGATGTGTTTTACCTTGGAATCTGTGTGTGTGTGTGTGTGTGTGTGTGTGAGTGTGTGTGAGTGTGTGTGAGTGTGTGTGAGTGTGTGTGAGTGTGTGTGTGTGAGTGTGTGTGTGTGTGTGTGTGAACCCCTGAATGCCTGCGAGCAGCACCCAGTTTCCTGGAGAGCAGGAAGAGAGCGAGTGACCTGATGCTGTTCATTAATAATTCACTGCAGGCTGCCTCTGACTCCCGCACGGCTCTGTTCACATTACAGCTCGCAGCCAGCACTCAGGGTTAGAGCTAATGATAGGACGACAGCCAACAATAGCCCCGGATTGGCCTTCCCATAGGTTGTGGGTGGAGGTGGGGGACGTAGGGAGGCTTTTTGGCATCTTTTTTTATTCTCACATAAATTGCGCGCTGTGCACGTGTGGAAGGAAAGCGCTCCGGAGAAGAGTCCATGACTCGTGTTCGAAAGTGTAATGCTAAATGAATGCTAAGGTCTAGGAGAGTAAATATCGAATTCAAGACGCTCAGTTGGGGAGGAGAAATCAAACACAGGCGCTCGGATGTTCAGAAGTCAGTGATGTGCTCAACAGTGTTTCTCATTAAATGAGCGCACGGAAGATGATATTTCGTTGAAATGCTCTTATATGGCGATATACACAGTAATACTGAAGGAAACTGTATTGCTCAGGTCTTAGCTATATTGTATTTGGGTATAAACTTGGTCTCGGATGTTTCTTCTAATTAAATTCAATTACGTTACGGAAATTCTCACTATTTTTGCCAATAAAATTGACATCGAAGGTTCTTCGTAAAAACAAAAAAAGCACCTTTGTATTAATGTTCTCCTACATGCAGGCAAGATCACAAGAAAGATTTTTTTGTACGAGATGTGATGTATTTAAATTTAAAGCACATTCAAATCATTGTGAAATTCATAATTTTTATGAATTTTAATGTTATAGTAAGTGTCAATCAAAATGAATGCAAAGGTTGAAAATATTGAATGTGGGGCTTCAGCTCTGGAGGAGAAATCAAGCACAAGTCCTCAGTTGTCTTGGAGGAGTGCTGGAGTTTTTTAGGACATTAGCATTTTGCAGCAGAGGATTCTGGGATCAGCGTAAAGGCCGCCTCGCGTGTGTGTGTATGTAAGCAGCAGGTCGTTCTGTGATGGTCCCACTGAGGGTGTGGAGATTTTGGCAGATCTGGAGCTGCACTGCCAAAGCCTGGGGCGACCTTCTATCTCACAACCATTGAGCAAAGAGCTTGACTTTCATGCTAGAGTGGAGCTTCAGGAGAATCATAGCCCACATCGTTGAAAAAAGAGCGAGAAAGACAGATAGAGAGAGAGAGACCTGACCTAAAGAGTGCACTTGGCAGGAGAAGCCGCGCGTTGCGTATAGAGAAGGATACAGAACATCAGTCGACTGAGATGGTTCATCCACTGGTTGAGTTGAAGATCTTCTTGTAAGCCCCTCCGTCAACGGCTTTGTATTAATGCATCTAGAATACATTTCACCAGATCAAACCTTCACTGCCTATGGCTCTGCTCACAGTATGCAGAGGCTTTCGGACTTCAACGCAAGGGTTTCCCGGCTTAACGGGTAACCTTGACTTGGCCCAGTTTCAGGTTAGTCTGAGGGGAAACTGAGCACAGGGTGATTTTCTGTATCATTCACATTCACTGTTTACCAACATCACGTTTAAAAGATCTGGGCTGAAGGTTGTGAGCGATATCAACCAATTTATAAAGATGTACGATTAGTTTTTCAGTTTGTTATTGTTACTAACATCGTCTGTTTAGACCAGTGTCTGATACAGGCCACATTTAAAGGGTCATGTTAACAACCTCATGAAACAAATTATATTTGTGCAGAAAATCAGATTTGGGCAGATTAGCTTGGCTTAAGATGGAAACGTCTCCTTGTTTTTGGTGAAATAAGAGCTGAAGTCCGCGCCGACACACAAGACGATGCATGTCACAGCCAAACTTTGCAATATATAATAATAGTCAGTAAGGGAAATGGTGCGAGTCGATGTGTGTCTTCTGAGATCATTATTGTTGTTCAATGTTGTTATTTTTACTAAACTAGAACGAAGTATTTCAATGTTGTGATGCAATATCTGTCTTAAATGCACCCGGTACTCCAAGAATGTCTGTAAAACATTCTCTACACATGTTGAAAGGAGTATCGCTCAAGCATCGCCCAACATTTCCCGCCGAACCTTGTACGTTTCTAATGGTAATAGTTACAGACTGAAGATCAGACGGGTTTGCAGTCAGGCAGTGGGGTGGTCCCGCGTATATTGATACATTTAAATGAACCCCGCGAGCTGTATCTCAAGAAAGGTCAGCGTCTCGTCAGCCGTGGATGAAAGGGGAGTTATGTACGTCCCTTTAAAATTTCATGTCAAATTTACAGACGTCAGCGCTTGACTTTCATGTATTAATAAGCTTTTGGAGATCTGAGCAGCAGATATTAAGATCATTATGAATAAGTCTGCTTGTGCTTATGTGATCCAGACCTTTGCTGTTCATCTGCCTAAAAGCTCAACAGAAACATTGCTGTGTGTGTGTGTGTGTGTGTGTGTGTGAGTGAGTGAGTGTGTGTTGCTGTACGATGGCTGAAGTATTTAATTTCACAATAAATGATATTTTCCAGATTTAGTTTGACTGATAAATAAAAGTCAGTCTTTGTGTCATATTTTGCCATCTTTTACAAAACGTCTGTGGTGAACTGATGGTATCTGATGGTAATGCCATGGGACCTTATTGTACATCATGGCCCTGAAAAATATTGATATTGACACAACTATTTTAGAGTCACGTACAGTATCTACAGATTTGGGCTTTAATGCTTAATTGTCACAAAAATGTCACAATGTACAAAATCATATTGGTCCTAAAAATAGGTTTTAATTTAATAAACCTAACAACAACAATAATTGTTTAATTGTCCTTACGGTGAAAGGTTTAGTGAGGTGTGTTTTTCCCAGCTATTAGGAAATGTTCTCAGAACGTTGTCTAAAGTTCCCTCAAGTTCTTGCATCAACGTTAGTAGAACGTTGTTATAATGTCATACATCATTTATAAAAAATGCTATTTTTAAGTGGTTAGTGGAACATTTTAAAGAAGTTCCCTTTGACCATGTTCTTATAAGCAAGCAGTGATATTAATGCAGTGTCTAAAAAACAAAACGTTCCTCAAACTTTCACTATAACATTTTTTACGTTTACTTTACTTAATGGAAACATTTGGGAAACATTCTTGCAACCTAAAATTATGCTGGGTTGTTGTGTTTCTCCCAGCAGAACTTCCTATGCAGGTCCCGGAACGCGTCTATCATACTCAGAGATCTGCTTGTAACATCATCAGAACATGTAGACACGAGACACATAAGTGCATGATGGGAATTACTACAAAGACTCATGTTTCATTCAAATCAACACGCAGCACGATTGCTCTCGAGACTGATGTACATCACAGCAGATTGGGATGTATTTTTACACAAATATCTGTTAGCACAGCAGTGAAAGCTGAGAGATGTGAGCACACCCGCCAGCGATTATCTGACATAGTTTTGTGAACCTTTACATTTTTCTGTTTGTTAAGCAGAGGGATTTACCGTGAGATATAATGTCTGGGAGATGACTTAAAGATCTCAATATCTACTGATGTCATTAACAAAGATTTAACATATAAAATTAGGCTTAACTGTCTTGATTGTGCTTGTTTTTTTACAATTCAGATTTTTTTACAACGATGAATTGTTCAGACAAAAGCTTATATCAGCCAAGTGTACAGTTTGAGATTTAGGTTTATTATGTATTGGTTCAGCCTGGAATTGTGTTTTCTTGCATCATCTCTGCAGATCATGTCATGCGAACCTGCTGGACGAGGTTGAAGGGTGTGAATGTTCAGATACCTCAGTGATCCTCAGATTTCTATTTCCACAGTTGTCCTCTTTCATCAAAGAGCCAGTGGCCGTTTACCTCCAAACTCCACTTCAGTTCTCCCTGAGGAGCTCGGATGCAGGACCACAGAGTCTAACTTTGATCATCACAAAGACCCCCTCAGTCTTTCAGGGGTACTGCTCTCTCTCTCTCTCTCTCTGTCTCTCCCTCTGTCTTTTTGTCTCTCTCTTTGTCTCTTTCTCCTTCAATCTGCTCTTGTCTCATGCTGGTATCACAGGACGACAGCAGGGCAGTTGTCCAGACAGTCCTGCTGCTGCACATCATCCCAGTAAAGATAAAACCAATCCAAAAAAATATCCACCATGTTTTTTTTATTTTGTATTTTATCCAGAGTGAAATACTGTACTGTAAGCCATTTTAGTTTATAATTTAGTTTATGACCATTTTTAAACGCGCAGTTCAGATGGTCAAGACGAGCCCTCAGTTAACTCAAGACCTTCATGGATAATCAGCATTAATTTCACACTGAATGAGCATGTAGTAGCTACAGAACTACAAAAGCCAATTTGTCCAATATAATCACCCCATGTAGCATCGTAATTGCCCTGCATTTAATGTTTCCTCCAGTCAGTAATTGACTGACAATAGAATCCGTTTCACTGTTTAATTTGTAATCAGGGGACTCTGTTAAACGTGTTATTGAGTGTTTACACTCCATATAATCTAAATATCTTTTAAACTTTAGGGAGAAGGACCCTGTTAAGACCCTGAGAGAGAGAGAGAGAGAGAGACTCTTCGACAGACTGCCAACAGATGTTTTGATAGATATAATGTTTCTTAATTTTAGTGACTGGATGTGATTAGTCTCTCTCTCTCTGTTTCTCTCTCTTTCTTTGTCTCTCACGCTCACAGCAGAACTACATGTATGCACACGTACGTATATGCACATGGCAAAATTACATGTGTACGTGTCATGACACTTGCTTTGTATGGTGACAAATTTAGTTGGTAGTGTTATGAAACACGCGTTGTTTTAGGGATGTGGGTCAGTTTAATAAACATCACCTGTTTAGACCAGTGTCTGCCACATTTAAAAGATCATGTTAACAACCTCATGAAACAAATTATATTTGTGCAGAAAATCAGATTTGGGCAGTTTAGCTTGGCTTAAGATGGAAACGTGTCCTTGTTTTTGGTGAAATAAGAGCTGAAGTCCACGCCAACACACAAGACGATGCATGTCACAGCCAAACTTTGCAATATATAATAATAGTCAGTAAGGGAAATGGTGCGAGTCGATCCTGAGCCGATGTGTGTCTTCTGAGATCATTATGTTTCATTATATCTCGCAGGGCTGTTTACTGCTCACCTCCGGAGCCGCGCGCCTTCAGCTGGATTTCGGGGTGGAAAAAAGAGAGCTCTCTTTTATGAGAATAATTTATCACTATTAGAACAGTGCCTCTCCAGAAAACGTCTGAAAAGCTTTTCCAAAAGAATTATGTATCAGAAATTAAGAATGCAGCGCTTTGCCAGAGCACAGCGGCCCGTGGGGAGTCTTTACAGCGGCCGAAAGAACCTGCTCTGCCAGTGCGGCGTAATAAAACATTTGTGCTTCTAAGCCGCTCAAAATGGCTCTCGTTTTCCTTCCTGTCAGCGAGAAATGCAGTATAAACATGGCTGTGTGCGCGTTGGCCATAAATGCTTTCATAATTCATATCTGTGCAACTAGAAGTCAAGTAAGTTGTTTTAGATCTGCTCAGCTTTGTGGGGGTAATATATCGCTGGCTTGCTGCTAGATTGTGTGTTTTTTTAGTTAATAGCTTGATATTGGAATTATGGGACAATAAAAACAGGGCTAGTGAATTCCGAACCATTAATCAGGAACCAGTTTTCGGGAAGGCCCACGCCATGTCACATTTTTTAAAATTTCCTCGAATTCAATGAAAATGACCCTGATTTTTAGTTTTTTAGTACGGGTAAGCTGCTTCCCAAGTCATAATGGGTTGTTTTTATTCCACTGGCGGCAGGAAATCTTTGTCTTGTTAAGGTTGAAGACAAATCCTTTATACGACACTTGAGCACATTAAGGTCAGAAATAAAGACAGACGAGTGTGTTGGCAGAAGGAATCACACAAACTGAGACTCCACAGTGTGTTTCAGAGTGTGCGGTTGAGTTTTATCCATAATAGTTTTTCTGTATAATTTCAAATATGTACAG
>JAZGTI010015266.1:0-13529 GCA_036877585.1 Botia kubotai
AGAGAGTTGACTGAACACGACTTTTTCTAGAATCTTGGCCATGAATGGAAGCAGGGATACCGGTCTGTAGCTTTCAAGAAGTGTTGGATCTAGGTAAGGTTTCTTTAGCAGTGGGGTTACCCTAGCCTGCTTAAATGAAGTGGGGGAAATGCCAGTGTGAAGAGATGTATTAATTATATGAATAAGTGCTGGAGTGACTGCTGGAGAAATGGCTTGTAAAAGATGAGATGGAATAGGATCGAGTGGGCAGGTGGTAGGATGGCTGGATGACATGAGTTTGGAGACCTCAGAGTCAGAGAGCTGAGAAAAGAAGTGAGTGTTTGTGGAGTTGCTGGTGTAATATTGTAATATTGGTGTGGCAAATTGATCACTAATTGTTGCAGTTTTGTTGAGGAAGAATGTAGCGAAGTCATCAGTAGAGAGTGATGAAGATGGAGGAGGAGGACAGAGAAGGGAAGAAAATGATTTAAACAGCATGCGGGAGTTAGAAGCGTTGTTAATTCTGTGATGGAAATATGTCTGTTTTAGATGACTGTTTTACAGAGGCACGCTTCGCCTGCCCGTACTGATATTCCTAGCCCGTAACGTGGGTCGGCTTGCGCCTTTTTCCACAAATGTCGGACGTGACTGACTGAAAGGGAACGTCCTGGTTACATATGTAACCCCTGTTCCCTGAAGAAGGGAATGGAGACGTTACGTCAACAGACTGACATATGGGGTCTTGCTTGAGAGCCCTATCACCTTCGAGTAGAAAAAACGCACCTTTGCATACCAGTGGGAATCACAAAAATGAATCACAGTCGAGGAGTTACAGTTATAGTCTATTTATAATTGTATAAGGTGTAAAAACAATGTTTTAAACAAGACAAAACAGACAAATAGCCTGGTGCAAAATGCGCACAGCATACTCACAACAGAAATCACACAATGCCCATTTATGTTATTTTTTTGCTAATGCAAAAACACCGAACAGAACTGGACAAAACTGTAGATTTACTCCAGAAGTGTGTAGAAGCGTGATGCGTGTGGCAGCAGACGACTCGATCAACTGTAATATTCCCTTAAATGAGTCATCTGCTAAATGCTCATAACACTACAGCTAAAGCAAACCTGTAACAACTTTGACCTTTACAATATTTTAAAATAGTTGTTTTTAGTGTTTATTGTGGATCTGGAAGGTTTAATTAGGTTTCACATTCACAAAGTTGGTGAAATTGGAAATGTGGAAAATCATCACAAAGCAAAACACGTCATTATACAGATGGATTGTTTTCTCTTTCTGCTCTCTGATCATCCTTAATGCAACTGATCACCCTCTGTGATCAATGATATGAACTGAAAGCAGTGATAACAGATGAGCGTTTGTTTCAGAATCACAATTATCACAGACAGAAACAATTGTTCTCTAGACAGAAACATGAAATTAATTACAGTGATTAATTACAATAACAGGAAAAGCAGGACAGAATATACAGCTTGTACAGTATAAAAGTCATTATGTGTGTGTGTGTTCTCTCTCTCTTTCTCTCTCTCTCTCCATTAGAATCTATGTCTCAGCACATTGATGCCAGCTGAATGAACTGATCACCATAAAAGTGTCAGTGTGAGAAAAACACGGGGCTTGTGTTATTTGCATGTGATTGGAGCATAGTGCAAGATTTATTGAAAGGTCAGCTGCTGAAGGTGAAGGTTTATGAACTGTGAAGGGACAATTGGTGCTGTTATCACCAGAGCGACAGAGAGAGAGAGAGAGAGAGAGAGAGATTTCCTGGTGGAAGAGCACAAGAGGAGATAGATGAGTGGATAATGTTAGCAGAATAGGAATCTATCTATCTATCTATCTATCTATCTATTTGTCTGTTTTCAATGTAAAGTGTAAGTTTACAGTAATGCACTCACAGTAGGTCAGATGATCCTTTGGGTTTCAGGGGTAAGTTGTAAGAGTGGGAGGAGCCTGATAATTCCTCCCTGTCAATCATGAGCATCATTCTGATGGCAGTGATGACACACTAACTATCCACCTCTGTCCTGTAGTCCCAGGAAATCTCAGGATCAAGTCCCGCCTTCAGGAAGATTACTTCTCTTCAGATTGGATGGGCAGGTGAACTTCCTGTGGGTGGAGGTTGCTCTGTGTCAACAGTGTTTTTTAGATCTTTACCTCACATCCCTCTTGGTGTTCTTTTAAAGTAACTGGCTTTCTCACTGTGACTTCTGTAGCATTTTCTGTCTTTATTTTGGAAAGAAAATGTGCCCATGGCACAAACTTGTCTGCAGTGCTTCCACGTGTGTCACAGTAATTTATTTGAGTAAATTGCTTTTACAAGCTTGCTATATAATACTGTTTAGCCATTTTAGGATTAAACTGAATGTAATTTTGTGACAATGGAAACATGTCACAAGTTCTGTCTGGAGAGATTAGCTTAAGCTATTCTTCTGTGTTGTTAGTGTGGAGCAACTCAAACGTGTTTCTCTGTGTGTGTCTATCTATACCTGAGGTCCAAATTGTCCTTGCTAGTCAAAACAGTCTTGTTTATATTAATAAAACTGTCAAAACTGTCCTGTTTAATGATAGTGAAACCTATGACATAGCCAGAGATCAACCATTTGAAATCCCCATAAAATGGGGGATTCAAATATATAAAAATATATAAAAATGATTGTCTTACAGCCTTAAAGGTCTGTGTGCATTGAGAGTGTTTGTGTGTTTTGGTGTGTTTTCTCATCTCATAATGCTGATATTTTCATGATATGTACGTGATCACAGAGGCAGAATTCACTGGGACTTACATGTTTATACTGACTTAAAGAAACTCTTAACTGTACCCATCAATGACAAACTTGACAGATCATAAACATGAGCCATATCTAACATTATAAGAAACCAGAGTATTGTTGACTTGCGTAAACCAACTAGAACACTAACTACAAGGAATCACCCACAACAAGCAAGTGCAGAGCTTACCAAAGCTTAACAACTCTTACCAAAACAGGCTACAACCACAAAGCAACGCCCTAGCAACTGCCACAAACAGCTTAGCTGCTGCATTGCAAAGCTGTGACAGTCATTGACAAGCCCTGTCACTGCGGAGGGACGTCTGCTCTCACTCTTTAGATACTGTAACATCCAGCTCGTTGACTTTGGCCACAAATCCACAGCTGAATGTGTGAATCCACAGCTGAACACTCAAACCTCAAACCCAATGAGCCGAACAGAGACACGCTTCCACTTCACAGGAGCAACGTTTGCTCAAGGTTGCATCAGAGACAATGATCAGATCAAATGTAACCACACAATAACAAAAATAACAGACAGGAGGAAGAGACTTTTAACATCTCTTTAATTAGCAGTTAAAAAATGAGCATCAGTATAAGCTTTTTAAAGGTATGTGTATTACATAATATGCTGAGGACAAAATACAATACATTAGTGCAGCGATGTTACACATAAATATTCAAAGAGTCATCAGCTTCACTCATGCAATAATTTATACTCCAAAAATAAATAGAGACAGGAGAGAGAAATGCGAGGAGGCAAAGAGACAGGATGTGCAGAACATTACTAAAGGAATGATGTTACGGTCTCTGACAGGATCCACACATGGCAGGGAAATGATGAGAACATACACATGTTGTACAAACTGTATATTATATCCCCTTACCCTCACCCTACCCCTAAACCCAACCTTTCAACAAACCATTAAAAACATCATTCAGTATTAATATTCATCATTTTATGATTTATAATCAATTTCCTGATCCCACTGAGACCACACTGCCACCTGGAGACACAGCATTGCACTGCAGCTCAAACCCACCACACACGTCACACAGTGTTTCCTCTTTATCAGTATTTTCATCCTCGTTTCAGCAGCTACTAAACAGATTTGACTAAATCTCATATCAAGATCTACACAGTTTTACTTCTAAACGAAATGCACTAACCTTCATGTCAGTTCATGCAAGATTTATTAGTGGGGAAATAAATGCATTTGGATATTTTTAAAACTGCATGAATCAGAATGAAGCAAAAATATCTTGAACAGTATTTCGATACATTGAGGTCACATGACCTTATTTCATTGCGAAAGCTCTAGGTAAAAACAGACAAAGATGAAGCGTACCCTCTCGTTCCTTCACACACAGACACTAATGGTGTTACACTGACGTCTGCTGGAGGAAATTATGAGGACAGTTAAATTTACAAGCGCTCAGGAGAACTGGATTTTATATTACTCCAACCTCTCTCTTCAGCAGTTTACACACACGGTATAGATATTTCTCTCAGCATGTCCTGCAGTTCAATGTGTGTCAGTTCAATGTGGGTTTTAATAATCCAAACATGACAGACATGCTGGATTATCTTTTACACACTCTATTAACACAAACATGTGTGTGTGTATTTCTTCAACTTTACACACTAGATAATGAACTAGTAAGTCTGTGACATCTTGTAGAAGTTTATTTAGTTATAAATGTACAGTGTTGTGTGTCGAGTACATTATGACTTTCTAATTGCCATGACCATTTTACTATGATCTTTTCTGTCTGGTAACATTCTGTGGTGAAAATGACATTTCAAACATTGTTTGGAATAATACAGACAAATCTTTTGTCTTGTTACAGTTAGTATTACAGCTAGTGTACCATACGGTATAACGTTTACATTGATTCTTCATTGCTCACATATTTAATTTAATATTTCATTTCATCAGTAACATTTCTGTCTCCATGGTATCCAAATAAATGAACTTCCATAAAACATTATTTGTAAATATAACACAAGTAAGGGGCATTTACAAAAGATTTATATAAATCATTCTCACACAGTCAATAACTAAATGGTTTGGCATTACTTCACTTTTGGTTTAAATTATCATATCTTCAAAAATATATTTTATATGATGACTATTTTATAAGGACTTAATGAGGTGAGGTAAAAGATGAAGGTAAAAAGTTTCCATGAGTATTTTAATGTGACATTTATTTAACTAAACCTTACTTTTTATATAAAGGTTTGGCCTAAAATCATGAGAATGGTCTCTTTAGATTCCTTGAGTCAAACTATTTCCAGTGTTGCTTAATTGATATTTTGAGCGTGGACCATTTAGATTTTTTTATAAAATGCAATGTCTTATGAATGCAATTGTGTATCTTTACAAAAGATGGTATGGTTCATCATCCTGTTTATGTTGAGTGCTACAATACCAAATCTGTCATAGTCGACTGTACTTCATCTACAGTCATTGTACTGTCTTGTGCTGTCTGTACATGTTTGCATTTTATGTATATATTATGTTTAAATTGTGTAGCACTTGTAAGCCTGTAATGATCCGTGTTTGTTAACTTGTCTGCCATTTTTAGTTTTTTGAAAACCAACTTTTTGAAGTCCTCCTAGGTCACACATCCGATTTGCACCAAATTTTGCATGCATCATCTAGGGACACTCAAAGGGTTCACAATATTAATGCATCATCATATTAAAATGCCAAAAAGAATCTCAGGCTGTCTCAACAACATTTTGCATGTGTCATTGTGACCACAGCCTGACTGTCTCAGAACTATTTGGTGACAGCACCACCTATTGTTTAAAAAATATGTAATTTCATATTGTTGTAAGTAGTTCCCAGGTCGTAAATAAGAGTAGAAAAGTGGAGGGAAGAAAGAGAAGAGAAAAAAACAATCCTATAACCCAGACTGTATTATTTCTGCACTGGTTCTTTATTATGTTCTGTATCAACTAACACTTACTTGCCACTTACTCATTAAACTTTAAACCGCTTAGCTCCTTTGTATTTAATCGAATTTCGAACACACTACAATCCATCTCCCAACTTTGGACTACAGTTCCTGGTTAGTTCCTAGGATAGCAAAAAACAACAGCTACTCTAATTATTCTTCATCCACTTTTCTGTTTCTAAAGATTACATGACTCTTCTGAGGACTTCAGATATGAAGAGATCTTGCCTAAATGCATTCATTTGTGCTATGATTTGTTTAACATTACACATGTGCATTCTGATATTACCTTTTATAAAAGACTACTCCTGTTCTGTTACATAGAGACATACATTTTCTATAAAGCTGCTTCTCTCTCTGCAGAGTATGGCTAGCTGTTCATTTATTAGGGGTCCAAACAGGAAGTGTTGTTTTCATAAGTTTTTTTCATGGCATGTATTACTAGGAGACCCCTTTTTGGCAAAGAGTTTTGGCTCATATCTGCCATTTAGCAGATATGACCCAATAAATATCTGTGGGTGTGGCTTGTTTTCATTAATTGGCCAATAGCTTCTTAATGCGAAGCTTAAGCTTAACAACACCTGGTACATGTAGACATAAGGACATTCTATGGACACACAACTAAATGTTTTTTTCCCCAACTACAATAGAACATAAATGTATGCCTGAAGTTGAAAATTGGTTTACGTCTATAGAAAATATGTCCCAACATATTCTATAATTTCACTTGGATACATTAAAAAAACATGGCTGCCAGCAAAACCAAATTTCAGCACCTAGTCAAATCTGAATGGCTTATTACACAAGTGGACATTTATCGACCATCTTCCAAATTTGAAAAATTGGCCACTCTGTGGTGCTACAATAATTTTGTTATACAAATACTTTTGTAATATTTCAATCGTGTGTGTGATGAAACTTTAATTGCTTTAAGCATTAAGTAGTGTATATCTTTTATTACTATTTTGTTTTGCATTTTCCACAGTCCTTCTTTCATAAAGAATTACTTTTTCAAACTCATCCCAGCCAGAGTTGCATGAAACTTCACATGCATCATCCTCAGGCCCTGATAACAATAAGTTATCATCATAATGTTGATGGGTTGATTGTTAATATTCGTCAGTGTGGCCCATAATGACTAAAATGTCTATATCTTGTGTACACAAGTCAGAATCACAAAAGTTTTCCTGTGTGGAAAACAGAACATTCAGACCTAACCTGCAAAGTTTCAGTCATTTTTGATGAAAGGGGATGACCAGCAAATTTGAAAGTGACCTATTCGTCAGAATATGGTAACCCATACCTGAAATGTGACCTCTGCATTTAACCCATCACTGGTGAGGAGTGAACACACATTGCAAGTCGTGAACACGCACACACCCGGAGCAGTGGGCAGCACGTTACTGCTCCCAGGGAGCAATTGGGGGTTATGTGCCTTGCTCAAGGGCACTTCAGTTGCAACCTCTCAGTGCTGGAATCGAACCAGCAATCTTCTGATTACTAGCCCAACTCACTAACCAGTAGGCCACAACTGCCCCCATGATCATTTGTGATTTGAAATGATTTGGAATGATCATTTCAATTTTAAGACGAAAGCTGCAATTAATTATTTTGTTCACTAGAGGGTAGACTAGACAGTAACAGGATAAAAAACAAGTCCAGTAGACTTTGTCAGTTTTTTAATACATAGAAATTATTTTTATGTAACAATGATACACTGACAATGTCTTCTGAATTTTATAAGTTAGGTCATTTGTATTCATTTCAGATAAATATCTAATGGTAATAAAGCTACAGCATTATGCTAAAAAAGTCAGGTCTCACCACTGGCCTGTTGTCCATTTATCCAAACCTGTTTAGACATTGATAACTGCTGCTTGTGGCTATATTTGAATGTGATTTGATTCACTGTATCGATTGCACTTTTGAGAACACTGTGTAAGGTCAGAATCAAGTCTTCAGCTAACTAAAGACTGCTAGTGTATGAAAATACACAGGAGCCAGCTGTAAAATCTTCGCCTTGAGTTTCCTTGTGTATGTCAAGTATCTGTACATGATATTACTGTCCCCTCCACAGAGATTAATGAAAGACACAGAGAAGTACATGCACTTGAAATGAACATTTCTGCCCACCTATCATATGATATGCCATATCATGTAAATTACTATCAACTGTGTCATTTCACACAAGTTTAAACAAGTTACAATTTACCATAACTAAACTTTTAGCTGCTGGTCCGCACACAATTGTCATTATATTTTACAGAATTGCTAAAAAGTATAGTAATGTGTACAGAGGTGTAGTGTGCAGTGTATAGTGTGAACAAAAGTGCAGTGTGTACAGTAGTGAGTACACTAGTGTAGTGCGTGCAGTAGTGTAGTGTGCAGTGTATGATGTGGACAGAAATGCAGTGTGTACAGTAGAGAGTACAGTAGTGTAGTGTGTATATTAGTGTAATGTGTACAGTATTGTGATGTGTAGAGTGGTGTGGGGCGTACAGCAGTGTGTACAGTAGTGTAGTGTGTACAGCAATGTGTACATAAGTGTGCATATTAGTACAGTGGTGATCTACAACAATAATAAACTGTGTAAAGTAATTTGTACAGTAGTGTAGTTTTTCAGTAGTGTGGTTTGTACAGTAGTGTGTACAGTAGTGTAGTGTTTAAAGAAGTGTAGAATGTACAGTACTGTAGGGTTTCAGTAGTGTAGTGTGTACAGTAGTGTTTACAGTAGTGTGATGTGTACAGTACACTGTTTAAATACGACAGAAATAAACTGACCTGCCTGCTGTTTCTGACTTATGGATACAGAGTGAATAATTTTCATCTTCAAAGAGCAATTTCTGAAAATATGCTTATAATAAATAAAGATGGGTCTAATAATCATTTAGGAGCGCTCAAAAAAAATCAGTCACTGACAAAGTAATTTACTG
The DNA here is from genome assembly GCA_036877585.1 of Botia kubotai. Classification (NCBI taxonomy): domain Eukaryota; kingdom Metazoa; phylum Chordata; class Actinopteri; order Cypriniformes; family Botiidae; genus Botia; species Botia kubotai. The sequence continues at coordinate 8,670 of JAZGTI010015266.1, forward strand.
TAATTTTAATAAAATCTATATTTTGCTTTAAAATGTCCTTCAGTAGAAAAATATTTTTTTTCTGAGAGAACTCAACTCACAGCTTGATGCTGTGGGTAATGCGCTTCAGGTGTGCATGAACACATGTGAAATCACACCTGTTTACAGGCTCACGCTACTTTACAATGGGTGGCACACATGATGTGTGTATTTTGTTTGGGAGCGTAACATGCTAGATCAGCTTTGAAGGGAGCTGGTTGCTTTCGGCGTGAGTTGCTTCCACTGAGAATTCTTTGATCCTGCCTGGCTCTCTTCAACCCAGATGGGAGCCAGGCAGCTGCACCTTACGGGTCTGCTTTAGCAGAAGCTGTGGCTGCACTTGTGGGGTTTGCAGCTTGATTTTGGTGGAGGAGCAGCAGAGGGGATGGGCTCCGGCTTTTCTCTCGCACTCTCCACCAAATTGAATGAGCTCTCACCAGCTTCAGAAGCCTGCTCTTTGGTTTCTTCTGAGCTTGATTATGAGCCCAGATGAGCCCAGATTATCATCCAGCCAAGAACAGCCCCCCGCCGTAATCTTCCATTCTTCCCTGCTCTTCACACTGAGGTGTCAAAGTCATGGAAGAGTTCATATTCTGCTTGTGTGATTACTTCAGCCACAAGTAATTATTTCTCTAGGGTTAGGTCAAAGGTGCTCTTCCCCTGCCAATGCCAGGCATATGTGATGTCAGGTGGTCCATCCACTTCTTCTTTCTTTAGATCATTCTCTGCTTATATGCAGCCACTACAGGAATATGTGGCAGCTTGAAGCTGGTGATTTGGAAACTGTGGGTCTGGTCCCTAAGGGGAACTGGCTCTTTGATGCCGGTCTCTCAGGTGACATTGTGATTCTTTGTTCCAGACAAGTTACCAGTGGAGTTTATTGTCATTTCAGCCATATACAAGTACATAGTGAAACGAGACAACGTTTCTCCAGACCAAAGTGCCTACATAGGACAAACACTAAACATCACAGACATACAGGGCTACATAAATTAAACATAATATATACATAAAGTGCACAAGTGCAAAACATGTGCAGACAGCACAAGACATTAGTAACAAATGTAAACATAAGTGTTAACAATGTAAACATGAGTAGCATAGTTTTGGCAGCCAGATGTGCAAAAAGACTTGAAGGGTGGGGAATGCCCAGTTGTGTGTATATATATATATATATATATATGGTAGGAGGAAGTTAAGTTTTGTCCACGTTCAGAGACAGGTTGTTGGCTCTGCACCAGTCCGTTGGCCATGGCACCTCCTCTCTGTATGCTGACTCATCGTTCTTGCTGATGAGACCCACTACGGTTGTGTCATCGGCGAACTTGATGATGTGATTTGAGCTGTGCATTGCTGCACAGTCGTAAGTCAGCAGAGTGAACAGCAATGGGCTGAGCACACAACCCTGGGGGCTCCAGTGCTCAGTGTGGTGGTGTCGGAGGTGCTGTTCCCGATCCGGACTGACTGAGGTCTCCCAGTCAGGAAGCCCAGGATCCAGTTGCAGAGGGAGGTATTCAGGCCCAGCAGGTTTAGCTTTCCAATCAGATGCTGGGGGATGATTGTGTTGAAAGCTGAACTGAAGTCTATGAACAGCATTTAAACATATGTGTCCTTATTGTCCAGGTGTGTTAGGGCCAGGTGGAGGATGGTGGTGATGACGTCATCTGTTGAGCGGTTGGGGCGGTAAGCGAACTGCAGAGGGTCAAGAGAGGGGGGAAGTATGGTCTTTATGTGCCTCATGATGAGCCTCTCAAAGCACTTCATGATGATTGGTGTGAGTGCAACAGGAGGGTAATCATTGAGGCAGGCACGGGGACAATGGTGGTGGCTTTGAAGCACGTCGGCACAATGGTGGTGCTAAGGGAGGTGTTGAAAATGTCTGTGAAAACATCGGCCAGCTGGTCTGCGCATCCTCTGAGCACCCTGCCAGGAATGTTGTCTGGGCCAGCAGCCTTCTGTGGGTTGACTCTATGTAGCGTCTTTCTCACATTGACTGTGGTTAGACACAGCACCTGATCATTAAGAGGAGGGGTGGTCTTCCTCGCTGTGACACCATTTAGTGCCTTGAACTGAGCATAGAAGTTGTTCAGTGCATCTGGGAGGGAGGCATCACTGTCACAGACCTCCTTCTACAAGAAGAATGTATTTGCTGAAGTTGCAGATATTTGTGTCATGGTGTGAGCAACACCATGCTGACCCAAGTCACCCAGACTGTCTCTTTTTTTCTCTTGAGTTCTTTGTCCAGTGTTTTACAGCATCTGGTAGGCCTGGTTCCCTGAGACAGGCAACGAGATGCTGCGTCACATTGCCACACTTTGGTCATGCCTCCATGGCGATGACCGGGTGATGTATTTTGCAGACACCTTTTAAAGGCCATGTGGCATGCAACTCTATGTCACATGACCTTAACCTGTCTATAAATAGCCATGATTTCACGTGTTCAGACCTGACTGCATCTGAAACACCCCATAGCATCAACCCATGAAACAGCGTCTTGTTTCCTGCCTCAGGGAACTGGATTACATGCATTGTTTTGGTTGCTTAATCATATATTGGGGAAAAATTTGTTCAAATACCCAAAAGTCTGCAAAACTTAGGTTTAGGGTTAGGTTATAATGTTTTTAACAAGTTGTGTATAAAATACAACAGAAGTCCATTGAAAGCAAACGTGCTTGTGTGTGTGTGTTTCAGAGACAGGTGACTTACACTCGGCTGCCATCAGAGCAGATCTTGCATCTGGATACATGAAGCAAAGTCACACAACACGCTCTGAACTGGACCAGACCTATAAACAGAGAGAGAGAGTAAGAGAGACAGACAGAGACAGAGAGATTCACTGGTTTGATTCACTCCTTTAGGTCAGTGGTTTGATCCACCTCTTTGTGTATCTGTTTAAACAATATGACAACTGAGAGCTACAAAATTTTCTGTGAAAACATAAATGACATAAATTTGGGTGTTTTCAAACAAAACCATAGTGTGATTTCTGTCAAGTGGTCAAAAAAGAAATAAACATATGCATAAATTTTTTTCATTTTTGAGAAAATCATTCATTAGCATCTAACATTATTGGTAAACCATCATCATCAACAACTGTAAGGGTTACCCTGTAACCCATGTTACTCATATGTAAACCCATGTTCCCTTTCAGTCACGACATTACGTCAACGAATTGACGTATGGGGTCTCGCTTGAGATCCTTATCACCTTTTAATAGAAAAAACACGCCAATAAACATTGGCCCAAGAGGAAAGAGCCAATGAGCATTGGGCAAAAGAGTTGCGGGCTGGGTCACGCCTACCCGGAAGCGGGTGTATAAAGCCGGCAGCAGCACACTTTCGTTCAGATTTTTGCTTCAGAGCCGAGTGTTCGTGACTCACATTCATTCGACTATCGCCTTTTTGAGTTCTCCAGCATCCTCTGCGGGTGATGGCGCAATCAGTGGTCCTCGTTTCAGAGGACCTGGTTTTAAAAGAGCTTATTTCCTATAAAAAGCAAATTTCCATTTTAATGAGCTCTTACGAATAACATGCGTCTTTTTAAAGACGCTTTTCCATCTGTATGTTCCTGGATGTGTTCACATCCAGACCTTGTCTGTTGACCATGCTCACTGCATCACATGCCTGGGCGAAAAGCATGCAGTTGTGGTGTTCATGGTTGGGTTGTGCTCTCATTACGAGAGCATGCCCATCTCAAAGCTGTGGTCACAGCTCTCTCCATGAGAGATCATGCTCCCTCTGCGCCTGCCCATTCTGTTGCACAGACTATGCGCTTGAAGGCAGCAGAGCTGGTTAGCGCTTTGGGAGACCTTGAGGTCACTGTGAAGACTCCCCGGTGGGACCCGTTATCACCTTCGGTGCTTCAGATCTGTTCTGTTCTTCTTTTGAGGATGAGGAAGAACTTCCCCCTTTGGGCTGGGTCGTTCCTCTGGACTCTGACAGCCATGCTTACCCAGGCAGCTGCGGCCACTGGACTGGAGTGGGGCTCTGCCCAGTCCAGTGTGTCGCGGCTGGGGAAATGGTTCCTGGGGCCGCACGGGAACCCCGATCCCACCCCAGTACCTTTTTGACCGGAAGTGCATGAGGAGCTCGGAGCTCCCCTCTACTCTCACTACCCTTGATGGGGGAGCCGCTGGGGGATATGTGCAGATTCCTCCTGTGGAGTGTACAACTGTGGTGCCCCAGTGCCCGCAAAGTGCTGCCACCTGGAGGAGTCGCCCGTGTCTCCCATACAGTCACAGTGTAGGCCCTCGGCCGGTCGATTTCCACCTTGGTTGTCCTAGAACGCCATCTTTGGCTAAACCTTGCGGGGATCAGAACACGGAAAAGGTCCGCTTTCTTAACCCTCTGGTGTCGCCAAACGCGCTGGCGCGTTTTGATGCATGTTTTGATGATAACGCGGAAATTAACGTAAAATGCTCCGTCATTTTTTATCGTACAGATACAACCAATACATCATTCGAATCTGTAAAGGGTCTATTTTTATTTGTATACACTCATAATAACAATGAAACCCTGTGCTTTTATAAAAAGAAGAAAACCTACAGGGTACGCACTCTGCCGTCGCTGTCATCTCTTTTGATGACTTTTAGTTTTGAACAAAGCGCATATATAAACTATGCAATATATAAACAAATATAATATTATACTACGATGTCTCTTACGAAAATAACCATGGTTTTATTTATTTGACATTTTGTAATGTCTGTGGTCACAGACTGTATTTTTCCAAACGGTGAAATTGTTCACTAAGCTTCTGTTCGCAGATATCTGCTCTGGTGTAAATGTTCTGAATGTGTTATACCAGGTCTTTGGTATTCGCGATTGTCTGACGTGTAAATAT
>JAZGTI010015267.1:0-13526 GCA_036877585.1 Botia kubotai
TATCCGTAGATGAAGTCAGACAGTGTGGCTGTGACTGTGTGGTGAGTATGCTTTTAAGGAGTTCTTGATTAGGTGCAGGTGATCAGTAGTCAGGTGATTGTGAATGTGGCAGTTGGGTGGAGCCTGGTGCTTCCGTGACAACCGCCATCCAAAATCAAAGAAATTCTTTATGATTTTTAGATAACGTCCCAGATTCACATATTAGTAGCAAACAACATGACAAAACAGGGGATGAACAAAATAGGCTTATTTTGTGAGCGTGGTCTGCGGTCAGCAGCGTATGATTTTCTGTCTGGACTGATGACAGTTTCAATAGTTGAGTTGGAAACAAGTGTGAAACATTCTGTCTGCACAAATCTTTCTTCATTAAAGTTAAATGCTGGCGTTGTCAACATGTATAATGCATATTTGACACATTATTCTTTTATCTGATTGTGCTGTCACATACTGAGCGAAAGGAAAACATATTATGTGTGAAAATATACAAAGCAGGCGATGGCACCAAAGTATATGAGAATATGTTAAACAGTTTAATCATTAATAATTCATTTAACATTTTCTTTAGGTCTGTAGCCTGATTGTCCCAGTGAATTACCGAGGGTGGGATTCCTAACCATGTATTGGGGAAATTTGTACCCATAATTCATCAAAACCTGACAAATTTGAGCAAAATCTCCCTTTTGGAGACGTCCTCATTTGTAAAATTATTTTCTAAAATAGTATAATAAAGTTTTTTAAACTGTAAAAATGCAGAAAGTTTTCTGTTATGGTTAGGGTTAGTGTGGTTTAGGGTTGCGTTTTAGCGTTACATTATTCATAACTAACTGTGTAAAAAACAATACAAGTTTATGGAATGTCCCCATTTAGATAGATAGTAAACGTGCGTTTGTGTGTGTGTGTGTGTATGTGTGTGTGTTGATAAGATTCTTGAGAGATCTCAACTGATAACATTCAATCTCAGAAGCAGCAGATATGCACGTCGTCAATGCTATCATTTGCATGCATATGAATCCCAATGGGAACATGAGACTGAGACTAATAGAACATTTATAGGATTAGAAACTCATTTCATGTGGTGCTCTCCTGGCCCTCTGGTTGTACAGTTGTCTGGAGAAATATGCCCTCAATTGTTTCCTCGGTTTGAGTTTGAATGGGGGATTAAATACAAATTGTTCCACGTTTCATACTCGATGAAGAGATCACATTCAGACAATCTATTATTCCCAAGCACACATTAGCATCCGTCAACCAATAATAATGAGAGGTATAATGAAAGATAAAGGAGCACAAGCCAGACAGTTCTTATCAGTCAAAAATTCATAGGAGCTCACCTTCTCAACAAATCATACGTTTAATGAGAAAGAATGATATTAACAAATCGAATGTATTGTGTTATTCAATTACAATGTGGTGGTGACTAAAGCAGAATAATAAATATGCAGTAGAGGGTGATTATCAACCTTTTAGCTTTGAAGGCAACATGAAATGTCATATGATAGATGTATAAAAAAATGTAGAGCTGGGCAATATATACGTAACCACATATACCTCGATATTTTAAGGCAGGGTGTTTCTGTTCCAGAAACAATTTTTGCTATGCTGGCTGAAAGTCTCCTCAAATCCTGATAGCAATCACTAAGTAAAGTGGTCCAAATACAGTATATTTATATATTTACATACTTTCTGTGGAAGATGCAGGACCATAAAATGTTCGTCCAATCATTGCACTCAGTCCGAATGCAATGATATGCTGTCCTACTTGTCTGTCAAATTATGTATTTGCATACCTCTGTGTACCGCATTCAGGTGTTGGAGAAGGTGTGGATTTGGAGAGCACTCTAAAAGGAGAGTGAGGTTTATCTTTTCAAAGCTAGCGCCTCCAAAATTGCCTACCCTACCTTTAACGTAGTTTTTATGCATTTATTTTTATTGTAGAAGGATACCTTTACTTTGGATAAAAGCGTCTGCCAAATGCATAAATGTAAATATTAATACCCGAAAAACCTTTGCAGGATTCCTATGATTATTTCTGAATATTAAAACAGACTAATTGTTTTATAAAAGATAAGAATTTATATATTAAAACAAACAGGGGAAACATCATAGTACTTGTTCAAAGTCTTATTGTGTAAGTAAATAGGATCATGCACTCATTACTCATGATCCTATTTACTCAATTTTATGCAGTATCATGTCAGACCACTGGTACAATATCACGGCATATTTTGAATGGCAAATCACCAATCCATAAACCATTTACCAGCAGATCACAATCAGAACAGGCAGAGTGGCCTAAATAAAGGTTAACTGTTCTCATGTAAGATTGCAATTACTTCTTGTTTGCCTAATTTTATCTCCTCTGTTCCCAAAGAGTTACCAGAAATGGCTCATGTGGACAGAAGCCCACACTGTTATAGAGCTTATGTGATTCAATTGGTAGAGCATGACATTAACAATGCCAAGGTCAGGAGTTTGATTCCCAGGTAAAGGGACATTCCCAAACGTATACTGATGAATTAGACATTAGTGCACTAAGATCCCTATGGATGAGGGTATCTGTCAAATTCACAAATGTAAATGCAGAAAGGCGGCATAGAAAGGCAAACAATGAAACAAAGTCCTGTCACATTTCTGTTTAAGAGAAACATCATGTTGCTCCCGTCAAAGTTACTTTGATGCACCATGAACCCGTGATCAGTGTCAAATCCTGTTTCACAGCAATCTAAAGGGCCATCGCAGGCAGTGCCAAATGTTTTCTCTGAGCTCAGAGCTGCAGGTGGTGGGCAGATTTCAAAGTCTTCAGAGTCTGGCAGAGTCTGTTCTGATGGGGTTACCATAGCAAAAAAAGTAGAAAACACAACCTCACATCAGGAGCCTCAATTTAATCAGAGGCTTTGATATTTGAGGCACCATTATGGTGTCCTGGCACGCCACTCGGTGGAATGCCGAGGTGATTTTTAGCCAGATGGAAGATGGTTCAGTTGAACAGCGCTGAGAAACTTCACACAGCCCGGATAGTGCAGATTGGCACACTTGCGTGTAGAGTTGCCGTCTTTTAACAGTCCTTCTCTCCCAGTTTTCTTTTTACTAATCCTAAGAACCACTCTCAACTCTTTTGTTTAACAAAGATTTATGTCTGGTCAGACGTAGAGCGCGACACTGAGTTGTTGCCTTAAAAGGAGAAAATATGTTCTTTTGGTGGGAAAGCAAGATGGATACATTCCACAATAGTTAACAGGGGCCTCAGAGTGGGAGAAAACAATGTGAAGACACTAATGTTATTTTTACTGCGTCTGTAACATGCATTAAAGGGATAGTCAACCCAAAAACAAATGTCATCATTTACTCACCCTCATCACAGCATCCTTCTTTATTTTCTATACATGCTTATTGTACGGAAAAGTCAAGCAAGAACATTTTTTTCCCATACAAGTTTGGAACAACACTAGTACACGTTGACAGTTTTCCATTTTGGGTGAACTAGCCCTTAAAAAGAAATGTCAGATGTTCTAGCATTTGTTTTTAAAGGTCATTGTTTGCATCAGTACAGTAAAGGATTGAAGAGATATAATTGTAGCCTTTTTAAAATGGTTGTGCTTTATGCTCCATGGGGAGCACTGCAAAGTCATTACTGTTTCTGCAGATGTACGACTGCATTCAACATTACAACCCGCAACCAACATCCAACCAGCAAATTAAAAACATTAAAAGACTAGGCATAAAAAACTCCTCACAGGTCTAGTATTAATATGATGTGGTCTTCTAAAGTGTTTGAACCGTGCAGGGAGACTTAATGAATCCACAGTTTTATTAGTTCTGCACATATGGACAGTTTTGTTGTTGTTTTAGTGAGACCGTTTCACTGCTGTAACAATGTATTAAATAATAAAATTAGTCTTTCATGCATCGTCAGTATTGATGCACAGAAGAATGTGACATCTTCTAAAAAAAATAAAGAGGCTTCTGGCTGCCGGCCAAAATCCATTCAACTGCAGGAGTAAACCAGACGTAAACATGAGGAGTATTGAAATGCTCACAAACTGTGAAAACAGATAGTGAGAGTGAAAAGAGATGAAGAGCAGAAGAAAATGACAGAGGCTTTGGATAACGCTGCTCTAGAGATCCAGCTGAGCAGAAGATGAAAAGATGCTGAGCTTCTACTCTGTGCATTTCATTACAGTTGTCTGAGCTTCATCCAACTGCCCATGCATTATATATAGATTTAAAAGCTTAAAAGGTGTAAAACTGCCCTATTTCATGTAGTTTTCCTTCTGGAATTTGAGGATCAAATAATGATCCCACGTCAATCTTGGCATTGCTTTTTGTGAATTATCTGTATTACTCATTATTCATTGACAAAAATCATTTCTAATGTACACTTACTGGCCACTTTATTCACCTTGCTGATACTGGGATCGTGCTAGTACTTTTTCCTTCAGAAATTCCACACTACCCTGTGGCTCAGTATTAATAAAGTGCTTAAAACATTCCCCAGAGACTGACATGACAGCGTCACACAGCTGCTTCGGATTTGTCGGCTCCACATTCCTGATGGGAATCTCTGGTCCCACTACATCTCAATGATGCTCTATTTGATTGAGATCTGATGACTGGAGGCCATTTGTTCAAGAAACCAGTGTTACAAAGTTGGAAGTAGCCATCAGAAGATGGTAAACTGTGCTCATAATGGGATGGAAATGGTCAGCATGGAAACGTCTATGGACGCTATGGAGTTTAACGATGTTCAGCTGATGCTAATGGGCCCAAAGTGTGACTAAAAATAACAGAACCACTACACCAGCAGCCTGAACTGTAAACTCTAGAGATTTTGTGTGTGAACATCCTTGTGGATCAACAGTTTCTGAACACCGCTCGCCTGGCACCAGCAACCATGACACACTCAAGTCCCCTAAATTACTATTCCTCCTCATTTTGATGCTCAATTTGAACTTCATCAGATCCTCCTGACCAGCAGATGTCTGACATGTGATTGGCTGATATTTGCATTAGGAATTGGGTGGGTAAACCTGGTAAGAGTCCAGTGAGCATATTTCTATTTATTATTAAATCCAGAAGTCTGAGCCCACAAAGGAGACATTTACACAACAGGGATCTACTAAAAACAAAAATGTTTTTTTTTGCATTTTAAAAAAACAATCCCTGTTCACAAAGATTCACAGAAATAACTAAAAACGCAGTAAATCCGTGGCCAGTAGTTGGTTTTGTCATTAGACAGACCGAACACATAATATGCCCATGATGTCACCCAAAAATTTAAGCGAAAAGTTACATACATAAATGTACACAAAATACATAAATGTAAGATTGTTTTCCCTCCAGCTGCACTGGAGCTGTATGAACAAAACCTGAAGATCATGAGGTTCTCCAGCAGGATTCAAGAATGTTATAAACAGCGTCTTATGTGCTTTAATAGATACAAGAAACTCTGACCTTTTCTGAGTAAATGTCACATATTTACTTCTATTTAAATAATGACCTAGAAACAGTGCAGTTTTTAATGTTTCTTATTCATTTTACATTCCTGTTTTATTTGATTTAATCCTAAAGATTTGTTTGTTTCCAGACTTAAATTAGATTTAGGTTTAGATTTAAACTCCAGATCTCCAATGTGGTCTCATACTTCAGGACCCCACCCCATTTTATTATTTATATATTGATTTTGATTGACAGTTACTATTTCAAACTATATACCCTGTCTACACTTACCACACTACAATCATCACTTCTACTGTACTGTCTTTTGTACCTTGTTTACCAATTTGTCCTTTACCATAATTTATTCTCCATAATTTACTCTGCTATATTTCTATTTGCACTTTTGTTTAGATAACTGTTCGCTGTTTTTATTAGCTCTGTACAAAGTTAAATGTAATCTACTCAATGTATTCTACATTCTAACCGCGTGCATGCATTGTAATCAACTTGCTTGTGTTTGAAGAGGCACTTTTTCTCTTTTACAAATGATTATCAACAGGTGTAAATACCAGATTGGCTGCCTGTTGCGTCTCAACCCTGAGAATATTTATTATACATATCAGTCAAGTAATGAAGGGAAAGACCCCTTCATAACACAAAAATCAAGGTGACCAAGAGTTCTTTCACGCTGTGTATCTCAGTGGGAGGCAATTCATGTGCTATTCTAACATTTTGCATAGTGATAACACACAGGTACGATCCTCGTTGTGTTGTTGTATTATCACAGTTAATTTAACAGATACCTTCGTGAAAAAAACTGCAAAACATTTATTCAATACGAACGACACCTACTGTGGGCTCTTTGGGTAGAAAGGAAGAGTGACATGATTGAGATCCTGGATATCGAGGGCTGTAGGTTCGGCTGAGATTGCCTGTCTCTTGGTTCTCTGCTGCTCATGATAGACGCTCTGCTTGTGGACTTGTTGAGTTGCAGGTCTTATAACGGATCGGTATTTGTCTAACTCGTTCTGAAGCTTTTGGATCAGTTCGTCCTTTTGGTCCAACTCCAACTCCAGTTCATCAATCAGAGCGTCTCTCTGTCTTAATTCTTCAATCTTCTCCTGTAACGCGTACTGCAGGTCGCGTAAAGTGCCCATTTTTCCTCGGAGTTATTGATCCACAGTCGTTATTAACTTCGCGAATGATCAGTTTTCGTTCATGAAATTAAACACACCGCTTTTTGTCGGAATTCCCGCGACGATGTGGCCAAATACAGCACACCGATCCACCGGCGCGCTCTCGGGAGACTTATATTGGAGGAATTTGGTTGGAAACACCCACGGCGATCAAAAACATCGCATTCGAGAGACGAAGTTTCACACGGCGTTCATTTTTTGTCCTGATACGTCAGTCGCAGCTGTGGAGCGCGTACTGAACGCGCAGTGGAAGCGGCATGTTCGCGGCTCCCCGATGAGCCAATAGGGAAAGACTCGAGCGCGCACTTGTGCCAGCAGTGAAGTGCGCTGCCCTACATGAGCAGCTTTAGGGAGGTGTTACAAGTGATTTTTCTTCCATCTAAATGAAACTTTCCAGTAATCAAAATAACTACACAGAAAACAGTATTTTTCCGTTTGTTATTGTAACATTACACATTTAAACTTTTAAAATATGCCAATCAGAAACCTTCTTACTAAATTTGCACAAATGTACATATTATATGATCAAATGTGGTACAGACCTCCACAGATGTCCTTTGCATGATATGAATAACAGCATGCGTGGTAATGGCCCAAAACTTGTGTTTTGACAAACTGTTTAACACTGTGTGGTTGTAAATAAATTTGTTTTAATAAGGGAAAATGGTTATCAAAAACCATTATTTGCAATATTGTTTAAGCAAAGCCCAATATTAGGAGTATTTACTTATTATGAAACACAAGATTTTGGTTATTATACGACTAAAGTGCCACTTTCAGAAAATGGTATTTGAAAGATGCTGTATGCTGAAGGTAATTTAAAGTCATTAATTAAATGTTAATACATTCTGTTAGCTTTTACAGTTCATTGCAGTGTACTTGTTGCTTGTTTTTAGATGCTTACTTAATCATTGTAGTGTTCATGTTACTGTACAGAGTAAAACAAATACAAGTTGTGGTATTATTATTATTATTGTGAGCTGCTTGTAAATACACTTTGTTAGTATTATAATTATTATATTTGCGAATGAGCACTTTATTGTATGGTTTTACATTTTATATTTCACTTTGGTAAACCATATACTGAATCAGCAAACTGTATATTTAAAAAAACTTCTATTAACACACATTTAGCTCATGCTTTTTCATTTTTCAAACAGATTTTTTTCAAGCTAATGTTTATCTCCAGATAGAAGAAATCCACTTTAATACTGTGGAAATGAATCTGCTTCCATCTGAAAGGAGCTTAAGAGTTCAGACGCTCAGTCAGGCGTTGTATTTCAACATTAAAAATGGGCAAATATGAAACACTTCAATTCTGAAACACTTTAATGGTGTGTATTAACTGCATCAATGACACTTAACTAATAAACCATGTGCTTATATTTCTGTATATATATTCTCAAACACACTGTAGTGATCCAGCAGTTGGGCCAGAAATTCATCTGTAGGAAACAGAGACCCTTAATATACATATATTGAGTGTTATGACAGGGTGTTTTACTCTTCCTCTCACACAAATGTGGGGCAGTTGTGGCCTACAGGTTAGTGAGTCAGCTTGTAATCAGAAGGTTTTTGGTTCGATTCCAGCACTGTCAGGTAGCAACTGAAGTGCCCTTGAGCAAGGCACCTAACCCTGATTGCTCCTCAGGCACAGAAGTGCCCACTGCTCCGGGTGTGTATTCACGACTTGCAGTGTGTGTTCACTCCTCACCAGTGATGGGTTAAATGCAGAGGTCGCATTTCAGGTATGGGTTACCATACCTGACAAACACGTCACTTTCACTTTTTTTAAAGATTTGAAATGCGCCACATGGGCTTGTTTTACAATAATTCAATGCTGCTTTTTGTCATTTTAAAGACTGATATATTTTATCTGGCATTTGTCAGAAATTTGGCACACTATGATCATTTCATGGCAAACACTTTCAGAAGTAGCACACAGGTTTCCTGCAAGATGAAGTTGGGCTTATAACAGACCCAAACAACATCAGCTGAGTCTCTGTGTGTCTGTGTGTATAGCCAGATGAGGCTTTGTACTTCTACTGCATCGTTCTTCCCTGCAGCATCAAACATCATCTGGATCATTCCCATTAACACCCAAACAGCTGGTGCCCCATCTCACCTCATTAACTGTATTATGAAAAAGTTAAAAATGATACTCTGATAATTACATTTCTACTGTTGTCTGATCTCTCTGTATTATTGCTGTGTGTTATGCTTCTCTGAAAGAGGATAATAAAATAAATATTTTAAATAATGGAATCCTGTAAGCGATAAACACTGCAACCAAATGTCAAAAGCGCCCTCTTGTGGAAAAGTCATGTAATGTAGGTTTTAGCGTTTATTAAAATGAGCTCACTTTAAATCAAATAAAAGCTAATGTAATTCTATGTATTATTACTTAAGTATTACTTGTATTGAAACGCACCAAATACAATTTTGTCCTTTGAAGCTATCTGTTTTAACCTGTTGTATTGAACTGTATTGTGTAATTTGTGTATTGTGTAATTTGTTCAGTATACACACTGCTTTATCATTACTTAATTTACATTTATAATGTATCATTACTTAATTTAATTTACATTTCAGATCTAACTGGCTGATTTTAGAGGTAAGAATCCTAATACACTTGTTACAAGTGCTAAATGAATGTCCTAATTTTTGAAAACCCGCAAACCAATGTAGCACAAACCTCATGAGGACAATATTCAGTATCTAGTCCATGTCTTCCTTTTACCACGAGTGCCACCCTAAAGTGAGTCTAAATCCCATTCATCATGCGTAGCAGAAATGACCAATTAAGGACGATTGATGAGGCTTCGTCGCTCTCGCAAACCATTTACAAGAAGTGCAGAGCAGATCAAAGCGCTTGTGTCAGTGTGGACGTGAGGGATGTGATCTCATATTGGTGGCACGAGGGCCAGCGTACCATTCGCCCTAGAGCCTTTTATCAGCACAGAAAGATAACACACTTTCCATTCTCAAGTGCTTTTTAAGGAGCTTGTTGATTATATAAGGAGTTATACATTCGAACCCACAGGATCAGAGATGCGTCCAGTATTTGTCAAAGAGATTTGTTTTCTGACAACTCAATGTAGAGTGTCTGTGAGTCTAAAATACAAAGATACAGACAAATAAAAGACTACAATAGCATTACAATCAACTAATGCTAAACCATCAGAATCATTTCAACAACTGCCTGTTTACACCTATAAACACCTATTTACAACACACAAAGCTATTCTGTTATGATATGTGAAATGCATAGTATAATATTTTTTAAATAAGAGACGGTGGGTTGGTTTAAGTGACTACAAACTGAACCCTCAGCCTAAATAAATTCAATATAAAATTACGGGGTCACGCCTATGAGAAGCACTATGGGAAGCCTTTAATGCTTGAACAATGAGATTAACAAAAATAAGATTAGAAAAACAGTTATTTAAGAAAGCATTCGTAAAACCCATTACAGCACAAGAAAGGGATTTATAATTTATGGCCAGCAGGTGAAGCTGTCACAAATTTTGTTTTAATGTGGTTAGGATGTTGCGACAATGACACCTACAAAGTGTCGTATTAATATACCAAAGCGTTGCCAAGATACAGTCATATACCCATTATTTTGTGCTCATCATTGAATTCGTTGATGCGCTGTACGAGAACAGAGTTGCTGATCGATAATCTTTTAATAACTTTTTTATTAAATATGTAAATGAACAACAGGAAGTAGCCTTGAATATGACAAATTTCTGTATCGTACAGAACTCAGCATGAGCCAAAGAATCTAGAGAAAGAAGTTGCATAACAATATGGTATTGTTGTTATAAGCATTTAAATAAATTGTACTATATATTTTGACCACTAAGTGGCCCCAAATTTTGCAGGTCACCTCAGAATATGGTGATGATGAACCATATAAAGTTTCGTAACTATACGCAATTGCGTTTGTTAAATACTACATTTTACAACTAAATTAAAAATGACCGACAGATATTGGTTGACTCGGCATGCCTCAAGGAATCTAAAGAGACCACTCACATAATTATAGATCAAAGCACTCAAAATTTATGAGCAAAAATAGCCATTTTTAATATTTTTGGACCAGAAGGTGGCGCTGTGAAGAAACGGGGCATGCACCCTCAGTTCATGTCTGTGATGACATGTACCATGTTTCGTGCCAATATACCAAAGCGATGCCAAGATACAGCCTTATATTCATTATTGCGTGGTCTTTGTCTAATTCGTGGAAGCGCAGTACGAGAAAAATTCAAAATGGCGGGAAAAAAATGACGGAAAATGACGCCATAGGGTGCATTTGACTGGGCATTAGCCACGGAATCAGAATAAAGAAATTTTGTTTCTAGCCCCTACAGTTCAAAAGTTATGAGCACAAATGTAGGTGAAAGTTTGGACAGTTGGTGGCGCTATTGATTTAGGGACTCCAAAATTGGTGTGGTTAATGTTCATACTGTCCTATATCAGTGTGCCTCATTTCATGACTTTCCTATGTACAGTTCTATTGGCTGCCATAGGCTTCAAGAGCGGAAGAAGAAAAAAAGGTTTTAATATGGGGCCTCCACCCTTTCGGGGCTTGACCCCTAAATATACCTAACAATATTTAAAGTGAAACCCCAACAATATACAAGCTCAGATCATTTTTTAACTTAAAAACCAACTAAATGTAATTTAAATACATTCTGTCTTATTCAATTTCATTCACACTTGCATTAAATTAAATAAAAAAGTAGAACTTAAGCCTCAAAATTTATTAAAGGCAGGGTAGGCGATTCTTTCAAGAAACATTTTTTATTTTTAAGTCTATTTACATCCTGATAGCAATCACTATAGGTACAGTGGCCTGAATATATTGAAATATATTTATATCTTCTGTGAAAGATGCAGGACCATAAAATGTTCACCCAACATCGCATTCTGTCCGAATGCAATGATAGGATGTCTTACTTGTCTGTCACACTATGTATTTGCATTGCGCTCATGTGTATTGAAGGAGGCGTGTCTTTGGAGAGCTCTCTGAAGGCAGATGTGGGATCTTAAGCTTTTAAAAGCTTGTGCTAGCCTCTCTGAAATTTCCTACCCTACTTTTAAGTGGTTGTTTCAGAGCTCACCGTTTTCAAACTGACTTGATGATGTTTTACTGACATCTAGTGGCAAAAAACATAGGATCATTTTTATAGTATCATTATTAGTTGTAAATGAATATTCACAGCTGATTACTGTCCAAAAGCTACCTCTTGTCTTTCCTCTCAACAACAAAATATATAACATATTACAATTATTTTCTGTGGATTATAAACTGGATGGCAGAGTGTCCCCTGCAGAGTTAATAAAGATACTCATTTACTGAAATGTGGTTTACTTATTCCTGTGAAGAGCTGGAAATTCCACGTGTTTCTAAGAAAAGTTTAAATGTACAATATATGAATCCTAAATATAACACAGAATATCTATAACATTAAATATTTAACAACCACCATTAAATATTCAACAAGGTTACCAGAGTAGAGAAAGAGCTATAGGACATTGAGAAAGGCTGTGAATAGGTGTTTTATTAACATTAGCATGTGATTATAGCAAGATTAACATACAGTGTTGGTGTCTGCCACATATAATGCATGTATATCATGTATCTAGCATTACTACAGTTTAGCATCACTAAATACCTTTTCTCATTCTGAATGTGTGTGCTGATCTGTGCTAAAAAGTTCATCTTGTTCAGTGTCTGTTATAGACAAAACTGGTGAAGGTCAGAAATAGAAAGATTTTAAAGCAATTTAATCGACAGTGTTGTGAGGAACAACACAATATGTTTTAAAAAGCCATGAGCTACTCTCATATTACTTAATGGCCCGTGAGCCCAATTCTCAGAAAACAACAATGTTCTCTAAACAAGTTTCCACCGTACTGGGGAAATCTTCAGTATATAGATCCCACGAATTCCGTGATCACGTCAGTTCACTTCACAACTTCACGTACTAAACAGCGCCACGATCTAAACATCTGCATTATAGTGTGAGATGCAGCACAGGAAATATTAATAAACGATTGACTGATAAAGATCAGAGAGAGTATAGTATAGTATAGTATAAACCGAAACATGTCTTGACAGTATCTTAACAAGTGAGAATAGATTAGTGTAGTATAGTTTACAGTGGTCAAACTACAGTGCGCATCCACCGACTGGCTGCTGGTGACTTAGATGCACAAGAAATCCAGATGCATCCATGTAAGTCAGATAGTCTTACCTCTCAGACTTGGAGTGTTTGCGCAAAGCCTCACTCTTTATGTCCTGGAAGGACCTGAAGGTCTGGGGTTCGGCTGAGATGCCCTGCGCTCGCCTGGTTCTGGGTCCAATAGCGCTCGGAAGCACCGACTGACATTTGTGCAGTTTTCTCTTCAGTTCATTTACCTCGTTCTCCTTTGCTAAAAGCAGCTTCTCCATTTCCCTTATCCTCTCCTCTTTGATCAGCAACATCTTGGACAGGTCTGCGTCTAATTCACTCATGATGGAACTTTGCACCTGATCAGAAAGCAGATGATGCTCCGTGCAACTCCTAGTAAATAGGCTGATCGTTCCCGAAAGGATGCTATGTCCAAGTGTGTTTGTCAAGATTTAGTTTACTATAGGAAGGAGCAGCTGATTCGCTCTGTGCACACGCTTCCTGCAGACTAAGAGCTTTATTTCATTGAGAAACCAATTAGATCTAGCCTCTCCTCCTTCCCTGGAGAGAGACTGACAGCTACAGTCTGCAGCAAGAAGCGCTTCTTAACGCAGACTGCGCGCACCACACAGACTCAATTACCATATGATATAATTGGTGACGTGTTTAGTATGTAAGTCCACAAAGGACTCAATAACGTATAAGTACACTA
>JAZGTI010015268.1:0-13526 GCA_036877585.1 Botia kubotai
CCTACCTCTGCTCCTCTAGACAATGTTCCTAAGGACAGGCCTCTTAATAACTGGCCTGAAGCTTCAGAATATATAGTCAGAGTGGATCTCAACACCTCCCCTGCCAACACAGGTGAGTCTTTACACACCTTCACATAAGATGGAATGTTCATATGTTCAATGTTCATAACCTCTTTAAAACACTGCTACACATTAACAGCTTTTTTTTACCTGACTAGATTTACTTCCGTGCTTTGCATACATGAACAGAGATTGTAACTGTGACTGACTTTCTCCCTTGCTCTGTGTCTTTCTCTCTCTACCTCACTTACTCTCTCTCTTTCATAGTTCAATGCACTCTGGAGTAGTGGAAGGCCACAAAATAATAACCTATGGCCTGAGGCAGAGGTACGGCTCTCTCTACCTTTTAGCGCCCCCTACCTACAGCTAAAAACAATGCAGGCTGTTTCGTGCAGCACCCTTCTATGATATATAGACACTGGTGAAACACATTTTAAGTAACCTAAAATATTTGTTTCTTCATCATAACATCCAAGAACACTAGAGAACTTTTTAGCTTGATTTTTATCAAGGAAACAAAAAACAGGTTTTGTAATGCATCTGGTTTACAATGTTTACAAACCCAATCATCCAAACCATGTAATGTGGTTTTGGAAACATGATATTGCTGAATGTTTAAAATGTCCCTGTCACTTTTGTTTTGTCCTGTGCCTTGTAACTTTATAACAGCACTGTGGTGACATGTCATAATAGAAATTCCCAGGGGCAAATTTCCAAATTCCTGTCTGTCAACACTGAGTTAATCCTGGTTTTGTCTGAGAATGTTTCCTGGCATCATTCTGATGCCTACATCATTGCTATAGCAAACAATGTAGATACACCAGACATTGACTACACTGTCTAAACAAATCAGATGTAATTATTTGAAAAATGACATCAAATCAGATTTGAAAACCAAATTGGATTTGTGTGCAATGTGAACAAAACTTGATTAACTTTAAACCTGTTCATCTTTTCTTTGGTTTCAGCTAAGTACGGTTGCCGAATTTCTGCTCCATTCTTCATCTCTCATCTAATCTGTCTTTCTCCATCTATCAGTCTGCAGACTCTGTCACCTCCAGTTGTCCTGCTTCTGTTTCCTCTCTCCTCCATCTCTGTTCAGTCTTCTCTCCTGCTCTCCATGTGCCAGTGTTCTATTGTCCTCTGAGAACAACCTGTAGATCAGCATCCTCCCTGCAGCCTGTGGCTGACATCACTGGCACCAATGACATGCTCAGTACACTGCGGGTAAGTGGATGGAAGAGATTTTAATGCGTACGTTTATATTCTGCATTTGTTATATATTAAACAAAGTGTGTATTGCTATAGAAAAAGTTGTTTAAATTATAATTTAGCAATGGGACTACTTTTAAATGTGGATGAATTTCTGTTTTTTACCTGTCATTTTCTCTGTAAACAGTCCCTTGCTACTAAATTACAAGGTTTACAGTGTCATATTTATATATGACATTTATATTATGGTGCAGCCCTATATACAGTACTGTGTTGCTGTGAATGCTGTTTTTGCTTGCCTGTTTTTATAGATGAAGGATGTTGAAATGGTACTTTTTTATATCTGAGATAAATGTATTGGACAGCACATTTATTGGAAAGTCTGTCCAATAAATGTGCTTATGTATTCCTTGACATATTTCACGTTAATTTTGCATATTAAGTTTGTTATTACATGTGCTTTTGAGATGTCATTTCTACTGTTTAAGGGACCAGTAAATAGTGACCATTATAACTTTTTGATAGTGTTTTTTGTCTGTTATTAGATCCATTCAGACACTCAAGATATCATGATATCTGAGCCCATTTATTCATGTGAATGCCCACCCTCCTCTTCATGTCAGTCTATTCACCCTCACATTTCTGGGATCAGGCACCTTCTACTGCAAGCATCTCTAATCTCTAGCATCTCTAAGTATCCCTAATACAGGTGTGTTTGAGCTCATAGCAGGACAAGACCTCCCCAAACTGTTTTGAACCAATTCACCTTAAATACCAGATTGAAATGGTCATGTTTTGTAGATAAATATACGTTTTTGTTTAAGATGAGAAATCATTTTTTAATGTGGCTGAAACCATCAGTACCAGCAGATAGAAGTCTGTAGAGAAAACTGACTCTGGAGCACTCACTAAAAGTACTCATTGCATTTTCCCTTATAAAAGTGTAACTTTTTTCCCCCCTCACCTCTTACATTTAATATAATGTGGTGACTTTCAGGTGATAAACAACTACATACAACACCCTGATAATTGAAAAATGAACCTTTATTTTAAAGTGATAGGGAGAGAGACAGGTTTGGTAGTTACACGCCTCAGTCCAGCATGCTCTGTGTTCAGGCAGCACTTAGACATTTCATGTTTTCTTCTCGGTTTAGCCTTCATCTTCATCTCTGTGTCAAAGATCAGGATTCGTGGCCCCATTATAGGCGGAGTCACAGAAACCCTGTGGAGCAGCCAGTCCTGTCTCTCCTCCTATGGTCTCCCTGGTCCTTGCAAATCAGTTAATGAGATACTAGTGCTGCTTTCTCCTGAACGAGCATCCTGTTAACAGACAGAAGAACAAGGCCTTTAGAATTCAGTCTATATAATGTAAATTTAATAAGCAGGGAGTATTGGCTGCATTGTGTTGTAATTGTATAAAGAAAGATGACAGGCTTGTCAGCCTTATCCACAAAATCCAAAAAAATTTTACTATGACCGTGCTGCCCTGTTCCAGTTCTTCTGAGAATATTACTGCATAAATGTGCATATTAGTGCAAAAAAATCTATTTCTATAGCTGGCTGCAAGAAACACTAAGATAACCCTTGGTAACAATATGCTTACAATTTCAATCAACTTCTGTTTCTTGTATCTAGGCCTAACTTTTATTTGTACTGAATCTGTCACATTGTGTGATGGGAACTAAATGAGATGCTATTGTGTGGGACAGAAACAATGAACTATTATCTCTCGTGCTTCCTCTGGAGTTTGATGACAGCAGGGCAGTTTCAGAGCTTTACCAATCAGCAAAGCTCTTACTAAAGAACAATGATCAAGTGGAAAAACATTAGGGTGGACTGTGTGGGCGTGTTGCCACAGTGATGGTGCATTTACAAGAGCATGTATATGTATCTTTGATCCATGAGTGCACTTTCAGCCAAAGTGCACTTTCACCCACACAAAAATATGAATCCATTAGTCATCTTCAGAAGGCCACATTTTAATGCATGTTTGTGAGCACGTGACATGTTCTGATTGCATCGGGGGGAAGAAAATCCCACTATGGTACTTTGCGTGTACAATAGATCGCATTTATCAAGAAACCATGGTGCATTTACTGTGACTGGAAAAAACCCTATTATGACATTACACTAGACATGTTTCAAATTATATACTATATAATGTACGCTATGTATACTCGACTATCTAGTGTATACATTTTAAAAGAGTGATGCTGTCCCAAATGGAATGCTGCTTTAACTACA
Organism: Botia kubotai; assembly: GCA_036877585.1. Lineage (NCBI taxonomy): Eukaryota > Metazoa > Chordata > Actinopteri > Cypriniformes > Botiidae > Botia > Botia kubotai. The sequence continues at coordinate 3,517 of JAZGTI010015268.1, forward strand.
TGGAAGCATTCACTGTTTTCAAGCTATGTTAAGCCATTTGATACCTTCTGTGAGGCGGGCCTTTCCTCCGGTTGGCTGACACAGCACTGTAGAGCATCCTACACACAAGACCACTGTCTGTGCATGACTGAACACTGTAGTGATCTTATAACAGCCTACAATAAAAATAGAAGGACAGTCAAAAGATGTTCAGCACACAAGTTTATAATCACATTTGCGGGTCACAGGTCATTTTACACAAAAATCGTGTGCACCAAAATAAACTGTATCCTCCAAGTTTACAGGTCCAGTACAGTAATGAGTACAGTAACGTACACAACTGTGGACAGCAGGGCATACCAGCTAGTTTGGGGTCCAAGTTAGACATTTAACCCATTGTTGCACTAAACACTTCTTAGGCACCCATTTGTACTTACACTGGAGTTGGTCCCTGTATAGTGTCTACACCCTTTGTCCTGCTTATGTACACACTACACATAGATAACCTGTCATCTGATCAGGACACCTAAAATGGCACTTTTTATTAGGCCACCTTCCCTCCCTATGTAAATTCTTGCTATCTCAGACATGGAATTTAACCATTCATGCAGTGTCCTCGCTTGAGGAATATATACTCTGCAAACATTATTACCTGGGCATTTGACATCCATAAAATAGGAGTTGGGGCTCTGTACGAGACGCTTCTTTTTGTGTCTCCTCTTTTCCTCCTCCGGCGTTGGGTGCAACAAATCCTTCGCGAGCTAAAGATGGAGGGAGAAATACGTGTCAGTTATCTCTGCCAATCAGAGAACGCACTCTCAAACATGGCAAACAAATACAATACAAGCCACCTCATGGCTTTGCAATACAATGTCATATCTGGTTTCAGTATTGCTAAAATGATAGCATAACATAGACACCCGCGTAAATGCAGAAACACAACAATTAGGTGTTTAGTCAGCTTAGTTACACAAGTGATCGGTCCATAAGCTTATTGCTATTCTGGATCTGCTGTTTGTTAACGAATAAACAATGGTGCCTTTACAAATGGTGGCCCAGTTTTCTCTAATCAGCACCATGATAAACAAACGTCAGAAATTCCAACTCAGAACTAAAACCAAAGCTCAATAAATGACCAATAACTCCTAGATGTAAACCACATAACACCGTGATGGTGTTTCATGGAGCGCGTATAATGTCGATCTCCATGCTTTTCTAACTAATGTGCAAGCGGCCATCTTGTCTCCACTATATACACACAGCACACAGCTCGCTCTTTTCTACAGTTTTTATCTAAAAATATGTGAAAGTATTGTATTGTGACCAGCACGACCACGAAGACCACATTCCCTCTTAATTCGATACGACTTCATCCACATGTAAGACACGATTACGTTTTAAATGCAGTTGATGTTAATGGCATGCACTTACAGGCATGTTAGCGCGTATGGAGCGGCAGCCGAAAAGGGGGACTAGCGGAAACACATGCGCACATAAACGGGGCTCATGAGCAGGGGCAGGAAATACTTTACTGACATTTAATTAAATAATTTTCTTTAACAGTGCGCTGAGCTAAGATAATATGTTGATTATGTATAATTTACGTATAATATACTTTTTCATACGTAATACGTAATAGATTAATACACATACATTACAGAATACATTAATTTATTATAACACAATACGTATAATTATCATAATATCGACCTAATAATGCAAGTACATATTGTTGTGTTAAAATGTTAAAATTACTTTTTAAAAATTCCTACTAACAACTTTCAAAGCCATAGTTAAAACCTGTGCAAATGCCCCCCCTGCTGGCAGACAATGTTATTGGTTGTACTAGGCACTGCTTTATTAAACCTCTCCCTCCCTCGACGTCAGCTTTCGGGAACTTGGGGAAGGGAAAGTTTAGGGAAAAAAAGTGCACTGTTGTCTATGTATGGATGAATACTGAACGGCTCTCTACAGGAGAGGAAAGTAGTGCAGTCTACCCCGAAATGGCGAATCCGTGGCATCTGTATTGAATACCTGGTGCAGACGCGTTAACAGGCTGGAAGCAAACTTGACCCGTTTCGTGGCATTTTTTTAATTATTTCATATCGGACGGATAGAGGCAGCATAGCGAAACTGGATTTACTGGTGACAGTTTTCCAGGGAAAGGAAATCGATGAAGTTTAACACGACAGCATTTCTCGGTCTCGAGGATTTTAAAGCGTCCACTTTTGTTTGTGTGTGTGTGCGTTAATAACGAAACGAAAAACGTAAAAACTTTCAGAAAAGTTAACAAACTTGCTCAAAAACGAACAATGGCAAAGAAATACGACTTCCTCTATAAATTGTTACTGATTGGTGATAGTGGTGTTGGGAAGACGTGTTTGATCATCCGTTTTGCCGAAGATAATTTTAATTCAACATACATATCAACTATTGGTAAGTTTTTTAATTACATATTCATAATGAACTTGCTTCTACAGCTAAAATGATTTTCGGTACGTTTTGATTGAACTTCCTCGTCATTATAATCTAATGTGTTTCGCAGTAGTGCAAGTTCCTATCTTGTAAAACAAGTGTTCCTGTATATGGCTGTTAGTTCATGTCAGTACTAGCCCTAACGTCATTTCATTCCTGCTTCAGTATAACTCTTGTCCTGTGGATCATCCTGCGCTTTTCTGCTCTCTTCTATTTATCCACCTCCTCCCTGATTGCATTTCCGGCCCTCTCCCTCTTCCTTACTTTTGCCAGCCACAGCCTGCCCCCTTTCTTTTAACTTTTTCAATCTCTCTTCCCCCAGTAGCCCCCTCCCACGTCATTTCTGCATCAGATGGAGGTCATTCCGACTGGCATTTAGTGCATTCACCCAGATCTTCAAAAGACCCCGTCCCTCTCTTCCTCTCTGTAGTGTTTATTAAACAATTAGAGCAGTGATTGTATCTCATTATGTCACTCTCCTGCAGCTTTATATAATGTTGCACTTTTATTTCCAGGCCTGTTGTTCTCGTGACTCAGGGTTTTATCTGTTCATCCTTCCTTCCTGCCCCTCCTCCTTTATCTCTCTGTTTTTCCTTCACGCTGTTGATATCTTCCTTTCTTTTTCCAACTAGGTATTGACTTTAAGGTGAAAACCATAGACGTTGAGGGGAAGGTAGTAAAACTACAAGTCTGGTAATATCCATGTTTTATTTTTATGCTTTCTTTCAGTCTTATGTTTAGTAAATCACAGCTGGGAACTGTGTCTTTGTAGCAGTTGTTGAACAGCTGTTTTAAAAGGGTCTTACAGATGTATAGCGATGTGTCTGTGTTGCCAGAGTTAACTGAGTTCTGTACACAAGATATCTGTGTCTTGTGAGAAGCTGTATTTTCAGCTTCTGTTTCTGTGTGACAGTGGACTGTCAAAATAGCATGCTCAGTGCAAAAATGCCAAAGGTGGAGTCTAGTTGAATTTAGCACAATCATGCTTTTCACAGCCCTACTGCCAACTCAGTGTCTGACAAGAGTCCAATTGCTCTCTGAATGTCAAGTTTTTTTTTACCACAAGTTTTCTGAGCCCTTTAAGATGTCTTGTTTTGCTGGCTAGGGACACAGCAGGACAGGAGAGGTTTAAGACCATCACTACTGCCTACTACAGAGGAGCTATGGTGAGCACAGAAACAAGCGTAGTAACACAAATATACTTACACACACACACACACATACACGAACATCCCCTGTGTCCAATAGCTTTCACCACATGATATCAGACTTAAACATTAGTTAAATTGTTTTTATTGTGAATTTTATTGAAGCATGGTAAATCCAACACGTGTACTTTGTGACTTTTGTCGTGTGACTTTTTTTAGGGCATCATCCTTGTGTATGACATCACAGACGAAAAATCATTTGAGAATATTCAGAACTGGATGAAGAGTATCAAAGAAGTAAGAGAAAAAGGATAAATTACACCTAACAGATATTACAGGAGGTTAGAGCAGGATAAATCTACTGTTTTTATTTTCAAAGGTAAAGAATGTTACACTTTTATATATGCTTAAACAAGCCTGTTTTCCTTCCTTACAAGGAAACATGGGTTGAACCTTATGACCCTTAGCATTCCTCTGTATGCTTAGTTTGCACAACTTGACCCATTTTGTTAGGTAAACAGACATGATAATAATGAATGCTGTAGCTGTGACTTGTTGGTTTTAAATTCAATAGCTTTAATTTATATTTACATAGTCTTTTATTTTTTATTAACAGCATAACAAGTCATTTATAAAATTGCATTTATATGCAATCTAATACAGTCTGGCAGCTTCCATGAAAAACCCATTAAATGAAACGATCTTCAGTAAATGTGAGTTTCAGTTCTTGTTAGATTGCCATAGAAAGCACATCATGCACAGGTTACCAGAACAGAGACACAGTGTAAATACAGATGGGGCCTTTTATTTAAACAAGCTAATGGAGGATGTGAGGAAGTGAGCACATTACTGTCCTGTGTTTCTCAGAATGCATCAGCAGGTGTAAGTCGGATGTTACTGGGCAACAAGTGTGACATTGAGGCCAAGAGGAAGGTGTCAAAGGAGACGGGCGAGAAGGTAAACTCAGTAGTTGTGAATGTATGGGTTCAAAAAAGATGCCCTCCTTGTCCATCCAAATGTCCATTTTTATAACTTTTCTACAGCATGCAAATATACTACAACTTACCACAACTTTTTTTGTTGAATTTAAAACTTTTTTTTTAGTTTTAGTATTACTTACTTATTTGTAAGTAATGTTTAAATGTAAATCACATTATTCTTAAATAAAGAAATGTCTTTTTTTTATTTTACTCTCATTACAGCTTGCAAAGGAACATGGTATTCGATTCTTCGAGACTAGTGCAAAATCCAGCATCAACGTTGAGGAGGTATGAGCTAAGATACCTTTACTCAACAAACAAGTTATTCAGCATTTAAAACAGTATTTTTCTGTTTCAGGCTTAAAACACGTGCCAAAACATCACCTTACCATATTCTATTTATGCAGAGTACGGTGTTTTGTAGTTTATGTTTAGCTGTTCATTTAACTGAATTCTGTTACATTTACATTTATGCATGTGTCAGACACTTTTAACTAAAGAGACTCGCATGACATTCAAGTTATACATTTCAGCAGTATGTGTTTTCCCTGGGAACCAAACCCATAGTCTTTGTTCTGCTAACACAATGCTCTACCAACTAAGCTACAGGGACACGTGGAATGTTTGAGCTACAGGAACAAAGTTTTCTTCTGTTAAGAAAGACTGTATTGAAAATCTTAGATTTCTTAATAGAAGAAAACTTAAAAATTAAAAATTAGAATTTACAGTTTCAGTAGCTTCGGTTGGGTTTTCAAGTAAACAGGTAGCCCTGCACAAAACTCCTACATTGGTTTATCTGGTTGCTCTATTGGACTGCTCAAACAAACATCAATGCTGTGTTTAGGCATCTCAAGGAAATGAACCTTTAAATGGCTTACTTATTAAGCTGCGACAGGAAGAAGTCTTTAACTGTAAAAAAATCTTTGCTTCTCCCTTTGCAGTCATTTGCTGCTCTTGCTCGAGACATTTTGCAGAAGTCAAGTAAGAAGGCGGTGAGTTGTTCACTGATAACATAGATAACAGCATCATTAATGTCTGAATGTTAGATATGTAAACACGCTGTCTTAATGAGTACTGTAATAAATACCCATTGTTTTTTTCATATTACAGCTGGTTCAATATCCCATCATTTTTATTAGAGAGAATCACAATCTTACAAGACTGCAGATTTTGCATTGTTTATGTTTGTCTTGTTTTCACAGGGTCCAACCGGTCGAGAGGTTAAACTTACCAGCCCAGAGAAAAAGTCTTCCAAATGTCTTCTTCTTTAGATACGTCCGCATTCAAAAGAAGGGCTCACTATGCACACAGGGCACTGCATTTTTAATGTCAGCGTTATTTACAAAGTGAACATAAAATGCTAATAGGAAGTGGCTTTAAGGTAAAATGGCGTGTAAAAGCGATATGAAATGTTTGATAAGAGATATGACACAGGGTTCTGTTTTCATATATTTAGAGGCAAATCACTTTTTTATATTTCATGGTTCTATTTTTGCACTACATTAACAGGAATAGTTCATTGGCTAGGTTGGAATGGAGACAATGTTGGTTATTCTGGCTCATGTTTTGCTCACTTCAGAGTTACTTTAAGACATAGACAAAAAAAACTGCCCTTACTCTCATGTATTGGAAATGTAACTCTATCTCTGGAAGTCATGCATAGCTACAGGTGAAAAAAATGTAGCCTGATTTGACAACCGGTCTCAAAATTGCAGACACATGCTTTGAATGTCTGCTGCTATAAATAGTGATAATCTGTTTTAAAAGACCTCTAAACATGGATGGAATGAATGATTTTGACATGTTAAATAAGTGTTGTGAAGAAAGAACTGATGGATTATGGATGGGAGAATAGCAGTATTGTACTGATCAACAGCAGTTTGGTTTTGCCCTATATAATTTTAGTCTTTTTCAAGTGTTTCACTGCCCTAGTCCCTCTTTATTTCCTATGCTTTCCCACAGCATATTTCTCAGTATTTTGAACTGCTTTTAATAAAGAAAAATAATGTTCAACATATTAGTCTTCTGTTTCTATATAAGTGTTATTTTTATTCTATTATTTTCTATATAATATATATAATGTTTGGCATTGTACAGTATTTATTTATGAAGGCAATTTCTTACCTCTTTAAGAACGATTAATTTTCTTTTATTTAACACTATGAAATGCTATAAAAAATCCATTCCTATACAAAATGCTTGCATTATTTATACTGTTAAAAATAGCAACTGAGGTACAATACTACGTTTATTGCCCGTGGGCATAAAAGTCGTTTAAGTGTGTTGCTAGGAAACCGCCCATCCGGCACAGCATCAGCACCTAGTGCTGGATGAAAGCATTGCCGCATTAGATACATATCATGGGCATGTGCTACCATATTGCGCTACCTGTTTTTTTCAAACTCAAATTTAGTTATACTGAAATGACAGCGGACGATATCAGTTGCTACTGAAGTGTGGATATGATAACGAAATTGTGTTTAAACAACACATATGCTCTCACTTGAAGTCTGGCGCAATTACGTTGAGCACGGCGCAGTGATGCTCATGTCCGGGATACGGACGGGACGGGAGTCTTCGTGACTGCGGGAGGAAAGGGGGAGAATCTATCCCGGCTAAAACTGCCTTAAAGGATACACCGGGGGAAAGCATGTCTTCATAAATATTTTAAAAGTACATCATTTTTAAAAATGAGAACAGCATAGGTAGTTTTGGAAAGCGCTTCGGCGCGGGTGTTTTTCTTTTGTTTTCTTTTTTTATACGTTTAGCGTTTCGCTTCATGAGACGTCTCACTCCGGATCAGATTGATGCTGTGTGGCTCTCTAGTGGAAAAGCGGTAAAGATACACTTTTATGTGTTCTGGGCTGGGATTGTTTCTTTCGTCCTTGTCCGCGCATCGTCTTCTGTTCAGTAGCCAGAAGGCCAAACCTGCTCCGCTGGCCTGCGGATGCGGCAGCCGCTCCGCCCGCTAAAAGCTCTGGGTACCGCAATGCCGCGGGGATGGGGAGAGAGAGAGGGTAGGTGGGCGATGGATGGAGAATCAAGGGATGCCGGAGTACGCAGATGTACAACGCCAAGAATAAATGTTGACACAACATAAGTGTGATAATATCGAAGTTCCGTTTCAACATTTGGACTGTTGTTATGTGGATCCTACCGATAGAATCTGATATTTTCCAGTCTGCATATTTACAAAAGTTGGCAGCATTCGTTTTCAATGCACGATTATCGAATGATATTCTTAAAGTAAAATCCCATATCTTAAGTTACAATACCGAGTTACAAAGTTACATAAATTAAGAAATATTCCTCAAGACACAATGCCTTCACCATCGGACTCCAGTAGCGTGGCCTCGATGTCAGGGTCTCGAGGTCTTGCTGGCAGCCGCAGAGCAATGTCTGTGAGGACAAGTGCACGCGTGTTGCTTTACCTGGGTTTGTGTCACCTTGCCCTAGGAGCTATGGTGCTTGCTTTCAGCTTCACAAGCCTGGCGTTCACCTCATCACCCCGTGTCAGACAGTCTTGTCCTTTCTGGGCTGGATTTTTTGTAAGTTTCTTCCTTTTAGGTATGCACACACAACATGATATATACTAAATAGATCATTTGAATATCTGTTTTTTTAACATGTGGTGTATGTATGATTTCCAATTCTTGTGTAATAATAATGAACGCAGTTTTCATGACATGATATTAAGAAACTACATGTAATTCTTATATTTTTAAAATAGACTTGCGCATACCCAGATAAAAGGGATCTAACATTATCTAAAAGTTATCTCAAAGTTATCAAAATGTTCTTGCAGTAATGTTAGTATAACGTTTTTTAATGTTATACATCGTATCAGTACATTCATCTTAAGTTGTTAGTGGAACATTTAAAAATGTTACAGAATTAAAACATTTAAAAAACATTCTTATAAGCAAGCAACAATGTTAATACAATGTCTAAAAAAATGGAAGTTTTGAACATTCCTAGAACTTTCAAAATAACATTTGTAACATTTGAGTTATTTAATGGAAACATTAGGGAAACTTTCTTGCAACCCCAAATGGTTAGCTGGGAATATGCTTATACAAATAAGCAAATAGTAAATTTGACCATAAAAAAAAAAAGTAAATTTGACCATAAAATATTGATGTTAGTTGCTGTTGTTACTACCCATGTGAAGTTTAACATGCTTTTCTCTTGAACAAGGTTGTAGCTTCAGGAGTGGTGGGTGTGATATCATGGAGAAGGCCCTTCACTCTTGTTGTACGTATCTTATTATCCTGACAGAACAGTGTAAATGTCTCAGTGTGTGTTTGTTACTCTTTGTTCTTCAGTGATAATGTTTTTAATTCGTTCAGGTGTCACTGTTCATGCTGCTGTCTGCAGTGTGTGTAATTCTCAGTCTGGCTGGTTCAATGCTCTCATGTCAGAATGCACAGATGGTCAGATCTTATCTTACATGTCAGGTATACTCTCCTTCATCTCTACTCTCCTCATCCTCTGTTCTGTTCTGTTCTCCTGAGTTATATGTGTGTGTTTTAGATGGAGAATGGCCTGTGTCTTTGCTGTGACCCCAAGCAGACATGTTCTCCATCAGAAGATGAGACACTGGTCCTATACCAACATGCAGATTGCCACGCTGTGCGTCACCAGCTCAAGGTATGTATGTCTATTTAATTTATTCCATATTAGTGTAAGAGTCTGTGAAAGACAATGTTTAAAAGCATTTGCATCCTTTTTTTCCCCATGATGTCACTGTAGTTTCTGTCTGCTCATTATTTGACATTAAGTAAGCTGCTCTGGTGTTGTTTGCATTGGTTTAAAGTCTGAGTTGAATCATGACAGTGTATGCTTGTGTTTGTGTAGGATCTGCTCTTTAGTGCCTGTGGCCTTAGTATTCTGTCCACCATTATCTGTACTTTGTCAACTGTCACCTGCAGCATCCATATCTTCTCTTTGGACCTGATGCAGCTGGTGCGTGTAGGACAGAGCGTATTAGCAGATTTATAATTAGTTGTATTATACACGATATTGCTCAGATGTTACGGTGTATGAAAATATTCCTCACTCTTTCTTATCTCTATCTCCATTTATGGTAGCTGGCTTCTCATCGCTCTCGCTCTGTTAACCCAGAATGCACCACTCCTCAGGATGCATTTCTCAGTAATATGATGGACTTTGAGGAGTTTGTTCCGCCCATTCCCCCGCCCCCTTACTACCCTCCTGAATACACCTGCAGCTCTGAGACTGATGCACAGAGGTAAAGATACACTTACATACACAACCATACATCACTATCACATATTCAAATAAACAGCCATACATCACAGTCATATATTCAAATAAACAGCCATACATCACAATCACATATTCACATACATAGCCATACATCACAATCACATATTTACATAAACAGCCATACATCACAATCACATAT
>JAZGTI010015269.1:0-13526 GCA_036877585.1 Botia kubotai
TGTTTGCTGCCTGCCCTGAACTGTGACTGTTTACTCTTTATGATTGTTTGCTGCCTGCCCTGAACTGTGACTGTTTACTCTTTATGATTGTTTGCCGCCTGCCCCGACCATTTTACCTAAAGATCCATTTACACTGATGGTGAGACACTGACACCCGTGTTCAATGAATCTATAACCGATAGACCAGCCTGACTGACACTGCAGTTCTCTACAGAACCAGTTATCTGTGCCATACCTGACCTTTAAATCATGTTTTACTGGCATAACCATATGGAATTATATTGATTCCGTTGTATTAAACAATAGTTTTGAATTTGAATTAAACCATGCCACCATTTTGTACAGTGTATATAATCTCAGAGAACAGTACATGCTACTAAACTACAGGCGTACTACTAAACTTGTCAAATCTACCTACTACATAGTTCACTGTGTCAAACACTGTATCCTGCAATGCGCTTAGTGACCATGCTGTATGAATGAATGTTTTCTGCAAGGTTTTTTAATAGCATCTTCTTGACTCACGCACATATTAAGACTGGATAAAAATATTAAACCAGATGCTTATCTATAAGATGCTGCTAGGAAGCAATCAGACAGGTTTGCAATCTAAAGAAAATCAGACTTTATACAAACAAATCAACGTTTGAGGAACAGTAAAGCGCTGAAAACTACTTTCACTTCTCCATACCAAGAATGTCAGTATGAGAAATGAAGGGGTGTTTAAATAACATGTAAACCCGTTTCTCATGGTTGAGAATCTGGATGATTTAGTTTTATGTCTCTTATTACCCAGTGACCAAGACCAAGTGTAATCCAAGTAAACTTTAGATATGATAGTGTGTGTATAAGTGTGTATAATAGTACAGTGTATAATACTGAAAATGAAAAGAACATTTAATATTTGTCACATTAAAGCAATCGCCTAGTGAAGTTTCCTAGCAACACCCTGTTGTTGTGGCTGTGAGTTTTGGGTGGACAATCGCATGGCTCACTTTTTCTTCTGAAAATGTTCAAATCTATTTTTCTGTCTCCGTTTTTATTTAGTAGAAAATTCATGACATGATACAGCAACATACAACAGAACAATTACAGCATTGATTCAACTCACTGTACTGGACGAAAATGTAAATAAAACAATACAGTGTTTTTATTTCACATCATAATTCTAAAGCAGACAATGTTGTTCATATATTTGTAGATGTTTATGTTAGTAGGAAAGAACTGTAATTTCACATTAACAAAGTTATGCATTTCTAGATTATGGTAATTAACCATGACCCTGAGCACCTAGGAACCACCCCGAACACCCAACAATGGCATAGACAACACTCAGTGAGCAACACTCAACACTCATAGACAACACTCAACACTCATAGACAACACTCAACACTCATAGACAACACTCAGTGAGCAACACTCAACACTCATAGACAACACTCAACACTCATAGACAACACTCAACACTCATAGACAACACTCAACACTCATAGACAACACTCAGTGAGCAACACTCAACACTCATAGACAACACTCAGTGAGCAACACTCAACACTCATAGACAACACTCAACACTCATAGACAACACTCAGTGAGCACAGTGAAAGCTGCCAGGTGAATGTTAGACGAGTTAATCAGCATCAGCAGTAAAGTGTTCTGGTGTTTTAGATTAAAGTCTGAGTTGTGATATTCAGCTGGTTTTCTTTGGATGTCTTTCATAAAGTAACTGAAATGTGTAGTTCTTGAAAAACAGGCGTTACAGGCTGGCATTGAATATAAACAGCTGCTTAAACACTCCCTCCTGATGTTGCAATACATCCTGAAAGACCAGCAGAACATCATGAGTCACACAAGCCTGATGTCAGCTCAGATTCAAACTAAATATCATGCAAGCCTGTGTTCTCACTGTACATTTACTTTCATAATGCTCCTAAAAGAATGAAAATGACTTACTTTTGTTCATCTATTTATTTATACATGTGATGCCCACAAATATGACAATAATTACAAGCAAAAGAGCGAGAACCCCGCATACTGATGATGTCATCACCGTGTTGTGAGTCACAGGCCCTGAATCTGTTACACAAACACACACTTCAGCTTAACACAAACTCATTTATCATATTACATTAATATTGAATGTACGTCCATAATATGATGAGTTTTAATATAAAACTATTTTAAACTGCTAAAACTAAACTTACAGTCATTGATTACAAAGATAATAAAGATTTACATTCACATTAGTTTGAAATCGGAAATAATAATTCACTGATACACAAAAACAGTGAGATAAATTATGTAATATTAACTGTAATATTATTATTATTGATTATTGCAATCATAATGACTGGTTGTTCTAAAAATTGTTTCTGTACAGCTGCCTGACGACAATGCACACTGAGGGAAGTGCTAGAGAAGTAAACTTGAATTGATCTAAATGTTAATAATTACACAAACTCTCTCTGATGCCACAGTGTTCTGGAGGTTTATTATTAAGGTTGTTATGAAATCTTTTACATGATTACAGTAGTGTCATTATAAATGTCACAGGCTTACCTTTCTTACAGATGATATTGTTTATCCCAGCGCTCACAGTAACCTCACATGTGAGTCTAGTGCTGGCAGTGGCATTCAGCGTGATGGAGTTGCTGCTGTCGCACAGGTCCGTGTTCTGCTCTTTTGTGCACTGCACAGATAATGGCAGGAGTTGACCATCCAGTCTCCACAGAATCTGTCCTTCAGGGTGAAGTTCTGTGACCTGACAGCGGTACACGCCATCACTGTAGTTACAGACCATACTGTTGTCTGATAAAGACATATGAGACAACACACTCTAAACATCAGTGTGCTCCTCCACCAAACGTCTGGAGAACTTACATTTAACATTAAAACAATGAGTGGGTTTAATACTTCACATCACAGGGAACACACCTGTCACATTTAGATTGATCTCTTCATACTGTAAAGGTTTTTCCTGGTAGTAACATTTGTAGCGTCCCTCATCTGATAAACGCACACTGCTGAACACCAGAGAGCAGTTTCCTCTCTGAATATTCAGCTGGGTTCTGTTCTGGTACTGTTGTCCTGTTGGGATGTCCTCTTCATGGGTTCTGTACCCGTTTACAACCTCCTCGTCTGTACCAACAACCTTCTGCCAGATGAAGAATGGAGGCTGGTCTGGAGGACAGGAGCATGACAGAACTGCATCATTTCCAGCTTCAACTGTGATGTTCAGAACAGAGCTGCAGTCTGTGGAGGAAATATACATCAACAAACCAGATCTCACATACACAGAAAATACCATGATGCTACGAGGAAACATGTTTAAAAACACGTCTAGTCAGATCTTAGGCTATGATTTATATTAGGAGACTTAAAAATTATTTATTGTTGTTTTTATTGTTGTTGCATAACACAACATATATGTTATGCTTTTAAAGATGGATCCTTAAACATGGAATTACAGTTTAAACTTTGGTTTGGTTACAGTTTAAATACTCACCGCAGTCATAGCATAACATTAGTAACACAGTAACTAAAACAGATCTCGTTACAGAGACAAAATTCATCCCGATATCTAATTCTGTCGTGTTGAATCTATTGGCTGTTCGTTCGGTTTGTCAGATGTTCAGTTTCAGCAGACGTTCACATGTCTTTCTGTCTGTCTGTCTCTGCGGCGGTGACCAGACTCTCACCAGACACTGAAGCCAAAGTGAAATTGATTCGACGACCCACGCAGGTTTCACACCACATACTAAACTAACCTTAACTAAACTAAACTAACAGGAACACCCACTTCAGTTCCTCAATTTTTCTTCTTTCGACTCTGATCCAAGAATGCGGATTCTCCTCAGCAACACGTTTCACTGTAGTTGAGAAAAGTGTAATATAGTTTACATTCTGTACACATTCCTTTAAGATATATGAGTTTAATATTATGTATTACCATTTCTGATTTTATTGTTTTATGAATCATAAATGAATTTGTAACAGAAATCCAACTGGAACTTTTATCATAATTTGGGATCTAGAGAACTTGATAATGCAAAAATCCATAATAAATTAAAATCAAATAATAATTAATGCGATCCAGGTGGTAAACTAAAAAAATGCATAAAATTAATATTCTTGTAAATTTTGGATGTATTAAGTAATATTTTGTTTTATTTCTAGGTACGTTTCCAGCTTGACAATATGATTCGTATCGTTCTGTTTTTTTTTAATTAAATAAAATAATTTAATATAATTGTGATACGTTTTTCATTGTAGAAAACATTACGTCAACCTACAATTAAAATGCTTTCAGTGTTTTAAAAAACATTACATAATGAATTCAACTAATGTAGCGGTGACGCAGCAGATGTGTCACTTGACCAATCACAACGAGTAACCGAGTCCTTGTAAGCCAATCAGAGGAGACTGATTTAGTCGTGAGAGCCAATCATAGAACTCAACCTGGCGACGCTGAGCAGGGCGAACGGAAACGTGTGAAGGATTTTTGATGTTTCTGAGGTAAATGTGTCATTGAATTCAGTGTTATTTGGTAACATTGGTGCGTGTTATACACCTCAATATCCAGTAACCAGAACGCGCTCCTGCAGCATTATATAAGGGAGCGTTATAAATCAGACGCGCCGCGCCGCGTCGCTCGCTCGCTCGCAGTGTTTCCATGAGCCGGGGTGTGTACGCTTGCTGTCAGTCCAAACTGTCGTGTTGTTATTATCTCCATCATAGAATCACAGTAGTAACGCTTCAGCACGTGTCTTAAAACAACAGTTCAAACTGGTTTGCTGGAGGACCAACCAAACCACCTAACCTTCTAAAATCAACTAATCCACCTGATCACCATTTAAACCAGTAACAATATATGACCAAATACATCAATTTTACATAAATAGTTACATAGTATTATGTATAACATTCACATCTGTAGAAAGTGTTGATACACCATTTTTTATTTCTTTTTATATCAACTATTTTCTGTAAAGCTGCTTCGCAACGGTGCATAATGTCAAAACATTTTAGAAATAAATCTAAACTTTAACAATCTGTAAGAATAAAAGTTGTATAAGTTTTGTGTAAATCTGCAGGGTTTGTTGACGTAGATTCTATGTGAGGCATGACATTAAAATAATTAAGAAAATAAGAATTGTTATTTCTGTGCATGTCATTGATAACGCTGTGCTTCAGTCTGTCAGACCTTCTTTTAAACTGTCTGGTATGACGAGCACACTGGTGTGTAATGATCTCTTTATTCTCCTGTCAGCATGTCTGTCTAACTGAGATCTGGTGCATGTGTTTTCCAGCACATCTGTGAGAACAGAAGGAGGTGATGCAGTCTGCATCCGTCAGCTCCACACAGGCTGCTGAGGAGGACATCCACACGGCCATGCTGTGGTCCGTCCAGGAGGCGCTTCACAGGCAGACGCTGCAGATCGGGGTCTCTGCGTGTGGTGCCACCGCGGTTGTAGACGTGCTGCAGGCCCTGGGCGTCATGGTAACGGCAGATGCAGTGAACCGCACCGTGAGGACGTGTCTGAGGAGGAACGAGGCGCCGCTGCCTGATTATCTCCACTCGCGCAGCAAAGCTGGTCTGCCCCCTTCATGTGGATCAATACTGAACACACAGCTCTGACGAATAAAAGCATTCACCTGTTTACAATTATCATCAGTTTTCTTTGCTGTTAAATGTGCAATACAAATACAAAACAACCTACAGTGTCTGTTGCTTTACATTTGCAGCATACACTGTATACATCTTTTCAGAACTGAATCCATGACTGAGTTGCTAGCACCATCCTTTCACACTGTCATTCACTGATATGAAGTTTAAATATGTTTCATCCAGGGGCGACCCACCAGCAGCTGATAGACGGGGCAGATCAGGCCAGCGGAGGGCAGGTGACGGGACGGTTCTTCAGCTTCTATCCTCCACGAAGGGTAAAGCTGGTGCCGTGGTTGGCGCGCTGGATCCTGCGTGGGGCCGTGCCTGTGGCCACCATGAACATGCAGCGGGCGGTGCCTGAAGGAGAAGAGATTCCTGATGCCTGGCACCACCAGCTGATCTTTGGGGTGGGACCCAGCGCTGTGTTCATGACCAACCCTCTGGATGTGGGTGTGTATTAACTAGTGGCCATTTAATGTCACCAATGAAACACAAGACTGCTCAGCTCTAAAGTCCCTGTGACATGAACACAATTGCTTCTAGCTTCAAAAGCTGCGCAGGCTGCTATAACATGTTGTCTGCAAAGTCTTCTACATAACGTAGTTTTTAGGACTAAAGTGACATCATCAGAGTGTTTTTAGTGATGTCATTAGAGTGAATAGTTAGCTGTGTGTTTGCCTTTTACAGTAAGTGAGGAGGAGGTTTGTGAGCGTCTGTGCAGTGAGTCTGTGCTGCTCATTCGCCGTGAAGATGTTCTGAAGAGACTGACACCTGATGTTTCGCTCTCACAGATCTCAGATCAGCATCCAGATTCACACTGGAAGACTTTAAATGTAGAGGGTATGAAAGTCCTTATCACATCACCTCACTGTCTTCATTCACTGTGTCTTATCTGTCTACAGCCTTTTGTTTCAGGGTTTTAGCAACACTGTCTTTTGAATGTACATTATCCACTAGACCTGCAGCTGCATTTACACTGAGACCTGAAACACATGTGTAAACATTGATTATTGCTCTCTGTTTCAGTTAATTAGTGCATTTTTGTCATTTAAACAAAACAGACCTTTAGCTGCACCTCTGGTGGGCATTGAATTTAGAATCACATTTAAAAGTGGCCTCTAAAATCTGATCTCGTGTGAGACACATTTACTGAGAGCCGATCTGTGACAGATAACAGAGTCAGAAATGACAGTGTAAATGCAGCTTATCTCATAATGTTAACTCATCTAAATAGACTCTAGTTCCACTGACCATGAGTCTGTTATTAATAGGTCAAGTTAGACAGATGGTGAGTGAAGAGGAGCAGAATGATGAAGCTCATCCTAAGACAACACATCTCATGATTCCAGCAGCATACAGCTCTGGCATCACTCTGTTCGCTCTCAGAGAGACTGACGTTGGTAAAGAAGTTCTCACCAGCCCAGAACTTCCTCTTCTGTAATCTATCTCATACTGACCGTGACGTCATCACTTACCTTCTTAACTTATTGCTGACATTGAGTCAGAATTTATTGTTTTATTCTCAGATTTTAATAGTTGTTTGTTTATTCATTGAGTTTGTGTAGTGTGAGAGTTTAACAGCATCATGTTGTCTATTTAAAGATAATGTACATTAATCCTGTTCAGATATTTGTATCAACATTTTAAAATAAAAGATCAGCTAGCTAACATCCACCAACCTATCTTTAAATAAATAAATAGTGGTACTGAAGTTTACTTATTTTTTCCAGAAGTTATAAATAAATTGACTTTTGTCGTAGTAGAACCTTGTACTTTATACAATATGTGTTTGATTACAGATTGTGCTTAGCTGGTGATTAGCGCAACTGTGTACGTTTTAAAATCTTTAGAGGCGTAATAAAATCTTTGGTCTGATGGGAGCTGTGTGTCATAAAAGATCTCGTTTTTGTTCTATTAGAATTGTAAGGCAAATCCCACCAGGATCCTTTAGGATTGACTGAATTTCAAAGAAATGTGTGCATCTGGAAATTAATGTTTCCCTCGTGATTACATTTTGATCACCTCGTGATCAGCATTTACTCAACATTTCTGCTCGGGTAGAGTGGGGGACAGGGAACAGAAACGTTATACAGTACGGAGCAATAGACAGCATCCAGAAGCGTTTCAGCGACTATTTTAAACTACTTAAGAAGTATCTTCCGTTCTGAGATGTATGGCATGTTTTTGATGTCCGACATCGCATGTATTCTTGATCTGTGGGCTTTCGGTTTTGTTACTTATTCGTCCAGCAGGAGCGCTGTGTGGCTCTGACCCATTCATACCTCAACGAGGGTTCTTGTAGTCTGGACAATAATTCACAGATGGAGGACCAAAGCACTTCAAATGGAAAAATTATTTATTCAATAAACCAACCAAATTTAATTACTAAATAACTACATAAACCACTAGTTACACGTGTGCTTTTATTTTGTAATATTTCATGAAAAACAATATTCTACAATAACCTCTTCATAAACTAGTACTGCGTAGGGTGGGTGGGTAGGTAGGGTGGGCCATTTCAGAGATACTAGCAATAGCTTTGAAGACCTGTCTGATCTGACGAATTGGAGACAACTTCCGGGCCGTTAGCCCCGCCCAGTGAAGAATCACCTGTGTAGATTCTCGGTGCTCGTGTTTCTTCGCTGTTGAGTGAGTGCACGTGGTTTGTGATTTGAGACACACGCTGGTCTTCTGTCCATCACTCAAGACATCACAGAATACCTGGAAACTGTCCTGCGTCTCATTACCAGTAAAGTAAGTGGCGATTGTTCCTATATTCACTAAATAATTTGAAAGAGTTAACTTTCTAACACTGTATGAAACTTAGCTGATTCTTAGCATTCATCAGAAGTTTTCTAATATCCTGCAGACGTACTCTCTTTTATATATATATATATATATATTCACAATGTTTGCGTCTTTCTTTCTGTTCAGAATGGAATGTTGAATATTGTGTAATGATGAGTGTGTTTGTGCACACAAACAGTATCATGGTAGAACACATGGCGTACAATGGTAGTGTCATGTTTGTATTTTTTGCTGTTAGTACCTTTTGTGCTCACACAAGTGCACCAGTAGCAAGAAGAACCATGGTAAAAATACGGTGTTTTGAACATGGTACCGTGGTGTTTTCATGGTGTTTTTTTAAGTTCTTACGCAGGAACTATGGAACGTGCATTCAGCAGCACTGCTGTAGTACCACAACAGTTCTTTATTGTGAGACTTGCGCAATGGTGGTACTGTGTTTTCTGTACTTTAAACTGTAGCCTATTCTTCATTAAAAGCTCATCTGATATTGTCACCTGAGCGTGTCAGCAGTTTCTGTAGTGATGGTATGTTCCTGTAGTATCGTGATTCATCACAGTGCCTGTACTGTTAACTGAGCGGCAGTGTCTGGATCACACGTGCTGCTGTTACTGTATCTTTCTCACTGTCTTTCATTGATTTATAATCAGTTACGTTCAATAGCTGCTGTTGCACAAGCTTTGACTGGAAGTTTGTCAGTGTGTTTGTGAGTCAAAGTTCAACTAAAGACACTAACAGCTGATTATTTATCCTGTTCTCATTTAATTAACATGTTGTGTGTTTGAATACAGCACTAACAGAAATGCATCATGGTATTACTATAGTCTGTGGACAATGTACTGTTATACATCACTCTGTTTTCTCCATGGTGTTATTTGAAGAACCTTGTTCTGTTTTGGGGGGAAATCATTCACTATCATGGCATATATCAAAATATTATAGTTTTACCATCTACAACTTTTGTAAGAGATCTACAGTTTTGTAAAAGATCTCAGTTCTTCCAAGAGAAGATGTGTGTGCGTGTCTTTAATGTCATGTGTCTTTATGGATGTGCTGGTTCTTTGTTCTGGATGTTTATGTCTGATGTGAACTGAAGGTCTTGAAAGGTCAGTGCAGTAGACGCTGTGTGCATGAATGCATCCTATAGGTCAAAGTTTTCATGCAGTTAAACTGCCTCTTTACAGCAATAATAAATGAAGCTTCTCATGCTTGGCAGAACCTGCCGCTTCACTGACTTTTTGTTCTTAGACCAGAATACTGCCCCTGTCAGCCAATCAGCTGTTTTGTGTGATTGTGTGATTGCTGATAACTGTGTCTGATTGGCTACTCAATGGAGACGCCTCATGTCAATCCAAACATTACTAATAATCTTGTCAGTTTGAGGTAAATAACCAGTATGCAGTACCTATTTTCTTGTATTGTTCTAATTTCTACTATTCTTTATAAACACTAATAACAAATCATTAGACTACAAATAAAGGTTGAATGTACTATTGGCATCCGCTTACTCCAGCTGTGTTCAGTGTTTTCTGTTGAACTCTCAGTGGTCTGGTGGCGACATTAATGAAGTTCATGTACATTTGGGCACAAGAGAAAGTCCTCATATTTCCCAGGAGATGTACTGAGTGTCATGCTTTCTGTCAGGTCCTGTAAGGCACAGGTGTTATTATCTGATGATGTTTTGTGTTGAGCAGACGTCATGGCCGAGCGGGTGCTGGTGATCGGCAGTGGAGGGCGGGAACATGCGCTGGCATGGAAACTGGCGCAGTCGCCTCATGTTCAGAACGTACTCGTGGCACCTGGCAATGCTGGAACTGCCAACTGTGGAAAGATCTGGAACTCTGGTATGAGAGCAAACACACACTCACAGTCTAATCAATAATAATGTTGACATAGCAACATGAGTGAATTGTGAGTCAGTATTATATGCAAAGAAGTGTTGTGTGGTGTCTCTCATCTCTGTATGTTGTGTTCTTCTGTCTGGGGTTTTGCAGCCGTGTCTGTGAGCAATCACTCTATTCTAGCTCAGTATTGTAAAGATCATAACATCAGTCTCGTGGTTGTTGGTCCTGAAGTTCCTTTAGCTGCAGGTAAGACATTTTCCTTTAGCTGTAAGAATGACTTTTGGCAGATGGTTTCGTAACCCTCGTGATCTTTCAGGTATAGTTGATGACCTGAAGGCTGCAGGCGTGCCATGTTTTGGCCCGTCTGCAAAGGCTGCGCAGCTGGAGGCCAGTAAGAGTTTCTCAAAGTCCTTCATGGATCGTCACGGTATCCCTACGGCACGCTGGAGATCCTTCACTGACCCACAGGATGCCTGCAGATACATCCCAGAGTAAAAACCTCTCCATATCACAGCTGGCTGTTGCTGTAGTGTTTAGGTCGGGACAGTTGTGGCCTACTGGTTAGTGAGTTGGACTTGTAATCAAAAGGTTGCTGGTTTGATTCCAGCACTGGGGGGTTGCAACTGAAGTGCCCTTGAGCAAGGCATCTAACCCCCAATTGCTCCCTGGGCGCAGTAACGTGCTGCCCACTGCTCCGGGTGTGTGTGTGTTCACAACTCGCAGTGTGTGTTCACTCCTCACCAGTGATGGGTTAAATGCATTTCAGGTCGTTTGACCTGCGTTTGTGTATGTGTGTGTGCGTGGGTAAGATGCAGCGCGTGCGTGTGTGTGTTTGTGATGAGATGTGTATGCGTTTGTTCAGATCTGAGTTTGCTGCTCTGGTGTGTGTGTGATGAGATGTGTATGCGTTTGTTCAGATCTGAGTTTGCTGCTCTGGTGGTGAAGGCCAGCGGTCTGGCTGCAGGGAAGGGTGTTGTAGTCGCCCGGGACACAGAAGAGGCTTGTCAGGCCGTCCTGGACATGATGAAGGTCAGTGACTCTGTCGTTACTCATGTTTAAATGCAGCTTTTCTTTTTCATTGATCTAAAGTATGAAATGTTTTCTGATAGAAATTACTGATGGAGGTGAAGTTTTGAGTCAGTCAAGCAGATTACAGTGATGTACACACTGAGGACACCTGCTGGTCAAAGGCAGTAAATACAATGCAAAGACTCCAGAACTACTCAGTGCTTGAGTGATGTCTGCTGTGTGTTTTCATTTACAGAACATGTAGATTTCATGTGTAAGTGTGAGATTAATACAGGGTTTAGTGTTGACTTTGTCTTCATGCTACTGTAACATGCTTCAGTATCTAATCATTCATAAGAAATGCATTTGTGAAGAAGATGAAAACAGATATTAAATTACATTGTGTTCACACACACACACACACACTGTCCACTATTGATTCTGCTTCAAGAAATAAGCTGTCATACATCTCCAGTGACTGGCAGGAAAGTGACTGAAGGACAGAATAAACGAGTTTGGCTTTCATATGATGTCATGTGATAACATTATTAATTTAACAGATGTGATCAGTAATATCTGTACATTTGACTGTGAATTACATCTGTATTTTTTGTAAAATGTGTGTGACAAGATTTTGTGGATTTCAGGATAAAGTGTTTGGATCTGCTGGTGAGACTGTAGTGCTGGAGGAACTGCTGGAGGGAGAGGAAGTGTCTGTGAGTAACACACACACACACACACACACACTTAAACACACTCACCGAGGTTCTTTTGTGTTTTGCAGTGTTTGTGTTTCAGTGATGGCTTCACTGTGTCACTGATGCCTCCAGCTCAGGATCACAAGCGCCTGATGGATGGAGATCAGGGACCCAACACAGGCGGTATGGGAGCTTACTGCCCCACTCCACAGGTGAACCCCCCCACACACATACATACACAAACACAACACACACGCTCAAACACACACACACACACACATGCTCAAACACAACACACACACATGCTCAAACACAACACACACACACACATGCTCAAACACAACACACACACACGCTCAAACACAACACACACACACACATGCTCAAACACAACACACACACTTGCTCAAACACAACACAACACAACACACACACACACTTGCTGTCATACATGTGCGTGACCAAACAACTCTGCGACTTTCTGGTATTATTAGTTCGTTAAACCTGCAATTCGTAACTTCCCCTCTCTGTCGCCATCTTTGTTGAAACATAAAATTGCAGGTAAATTGATGTACTTTTCAAATTGACATTACCCAGGAAATCGGGAAAACCGCTCCTGCCTTTGGCAACAGCATATTATAAATCACTATTATAAACTTACTGTTGAAATGAGGGTAAGGAGAGGAGATTGAATTGAACACTGATTTATTGATTTTTAACCAAAACAAGTTACAGATTTCAGCTTTAAAGTGTGAAGTTGATGTGTTTTGTGAAGGTCTCTGAGGAGATGTTGCAGGAGATAAAGAGAACAGTTCTTCAGAAAACAGTGGATGGAATGAGAGAGGAGGGGATGCCGTATGTGGGTGAGCTTTAAGCACACACACTCATTCAGACTCGGTTTGGTTTCTTGTGAATGAATGTTTAAAACTCTGAATGTCTCAGGTGTGCTGTATGCTGGGCTGATGTTGACCAAACAGGGACCAAAAGTTCTGGAGTTCAACTGTCGGTTTGGTGACCCGGAGTGTCAGGTGAGAGCAGATAACGTGTGTGCTGATGTTTTCACTGCTTGTACTCTGTGTATTTGAAGCTGATGTCTGTCGTATATGGATGTGGAAATACTTTTAATACCCCACTTTAATATTTAGAGACTGTAAGTGTAAGTACGTCCATTGGCTTGTTGATTATCTGAAGTGTGTAAACAGTGTTATTCTGTCACAGCCTTACAACCAGCCCGACGTAAAATCAGCCAATGGTGTGAGGCAGGACTGTCTGTCTTCTTGACCAATGGCAGAAAGAGAAACATGTCTGAAACAGGACATTTATTTTTGTGATTCTGTTTTGTGACACGATGCAGAAGTTCTGATCTGATGTTTCTCCTCAGATTCTCCTGAAGAGTGATTTATATGAGATGATCTGATGTTTCTTCTCAGGTTCTGCTGAAGAGTGATTTATATGAGATGATCTGATGTTTCTCCTCAGATTCTCCTGAAGAGTGATTTATAT
>JAZGTI010015271.1:0-13524 GCA_036877585.1 Botia kubotai
AAATAAACAGAGAATAAGGCGATGTTTTACATTGTATCGGTGGCTTGGTTTAAAGGGGAAGATATAAACAAACACATTTTCTGAAAGTGTCATGTAAGTTATTATAACTTAAAGTGCACATCAAATTTCAGTGATATATGGTACAGCTGTCACAGATTAAAGTTTAAAGGTATTTTTACCTTATCTACAGAACCCACAATATGAACTCAAAGAAGGGTCAGACAGTCTTCACAGTACTATAACCCAACCCACTGCCTACTATCCATATGACCACTCACTGGGACAATACCAGTATGATAGGTGAGTTACAATCCAATGACACTATTATGAAATAAGCCTACTATACATTCTAATATGCTTATAAAATGAATGCTGAAAATCTAGACGCTGCTTTTTGTTTTGAACCAGGTATGGGACGGTTGATTTTAACGGGTCAACGCGGAGAAAGAATGCCACACGCGAGACAACAAGCACTCTTAAAACGTGGCTTTACGAGCATCAGAAGAATCCCTATCCTACAAAGGGCGAGAAGATCATGCTGGCCATCATCACTAAAATGACTCTCACGCAAGTGTCCACCTGGTTCGCCAACGCTAGAAGACGACTAAAGAAAGACAATAAGATGACCTGGTCCCCCAAAAACAAAGCAGCTGATGACACAAACGAGGACCTCATTACGACCGACCGAGACAGCATCACCAAAGGTACCTCATACCTCCTCTCATCTGTGATCAAGTTAATATACTATAAATAATACATTTTCTATTGACAACACTGTCAATTTCACTTGTGTGTAATCTCAGTACCTCTTACTGCTCTTGTATAGACTCCAAAGACAGCAAGGATGAGCGAGACCTGCAGTTCAGTGACCTGGATGACATTGAGGATGAGGAATGTGACAAACTGGACAGTGACTGTGAGAAATCGGGTCAGGATGACCTTTCCTCCCCACCAAAGAGAGACTGTGACCTTGACCTTTCACTCCACTCTAACTTCTCAGCTTTCTCCAGTGGCCTGAAGAGTTTAGGACCTCTGAACCCAGACTACCTGGATCCTCTGGGCTGCAAACCACAGCAGCAGCAGCCCTCACCTCAGTCCACGCCTATGAACAATGTGGGACTACCTCACTTTGAGAAGCCCAGGATCTGGTCGCTGGCATGCACAGCTGCTGTAGGGGTTGTATTAGGCCCACAGCATGGAGAAGATGAACGGACCAGCTCTGGGGACTGTCAGACGCAGGGAGTCAGGTTGCCCACAGTCAGAGGAGGGCAGTGTGGGGAGCTGAAGGGCTTTCTGGATCCTACAAAGCTGAGCAATACTGAAAGCCTTTACCAAGAAGAACTGCAGGGGGTACATAAAGTGTACAGTAGTGGAAGTTACAAGAACCTCCAGATACTGTCCTATCCTGTGCTGCCTGAATCCTGTCAGTACCCCTCAATGGAAGGTACAGTGTTTCATTATATATACATAAAGAACAGGGAAGTGTAACAATGTAACAAAGTGTAACATGTCAACTGTTGGTAATTCTGAAAGCTCATCATCCTAGTCAACATGATGAGTTAACATCCTAAATAATATTTAAATCCTTAGTCAACAATGACTAATGATGATCATAAGTATTCCAAAATAGGGCTATACATATGTATTGTTTAAATTAGCTTTACACACACAATATACTGACCGCATGGCAGCGAATGTGACTGACAGCACAGATGTGGTCTCGTGTGCATGTTTACTGCAGGGTTCTCCAGGACAGGAAGGACAGAAACACAGAGACACACCGAGCTGAATGACACGAGGCCGACACTCCAGGATGCCAAAAACGCTGCATTCAGACCTGTGTTGAAGAGGTGAGGCAGGTGAGCATGCACACTTACACACACATACATGTGACACAACCTCATCACAGGATGTTCTGATGTCACTCATGCCTCTTACATAATAACACACTGATTCACACTGACTGACAGCTCATGAAACAGAGGATATATGCACATCTGTGAAGAACAACATATAATTGAATGTAAACTGTTGCGTTTGGTTATAAAGTTTTCTAAATATAAAAAGGAAGAAATCCAATCTAGTGTTGCAAACTATTCATCACAGATTCAAGTGGACACTGTGTAATGCCATTACACATATTTTTTAGAAAAGTATCTTTAATAACAGTTAAACTTTGTGCTGTGCAGCTCTTAGTCACTCTGGTTAACATTCAACATGACAAGCTCTTCATTTAAACTGACAATCTTAACCACTGCACATCAACAAAGAAAATTAAGATATTCCCAGTATTTTCCCATTCAGTATTTACATAAGTGTAATCTAAAGTAATGACGGAAAGCCTCTGTGTGTTATTCTGTCACAAACATGTAATCAAGTACTTATTTTAGATGGGATAATATCTTAGACCTTTCACCTAGCCTAACCTTCATAATATTTTCTCATATTTTTCATTTCTCTGTCCCCTTTTAATCAGGACTGTGCCAATAAACATGGAGATATTTATATGATCTGCATTATGCACTGTGGGACACACGCAATGAAGATCTATAAGCCCATGGCAACAGACACTTGAAAATATAGTGCAATGAGTATATGCACCCTTCCTGGAACTGAAAACTGGAGGCAGCCATAATTTTGCACAATGTGATTTGACGGTGTCAATAACTTTATGCAATGTTTTGTGTATGTTTGAAAATAAGTCTGTGATTTCTTACCTTTGCATTGTAGTTTAGTAATGCTATTTATCTATTTATTGTTTGGTTATGCATCTGCTTTATTCGGTTACCAAATGTCCAGTTTATTTGGTTATCCATCTGCTTTTATTTTATTGTTTACCATATGTTCTCTCAAGGTTGTTTTGTTACCTTTATTTCTCTGCGTCCTGTACTTAATGTTTTTTGTAAGCTGGTGTAACGCTTACAGTCAGTCTTTTACTTTAATTTACTTTATCATGACATGTGATTTTGCGCTTCTGAGGAGTGTGCTGTTTACTGTATATCAAGAAACTGTGAATACATGTTGTTGTCATTTATAAAATATTTTATAAGAGCTAATCCCTTTCTTGTGTGATGACTTATTTTGAGTTAACTTAATCATCTAATGTTAAACTTAATAAACAAAAATGATTCGTTCATTTATTCTAAAGATATGGAAACTAAAATAGAACTAGCCGAAATAATTTAAAAGGCGTTACGTTTCATATGCGAAGAATGATAGCGAATATTTATTTAGGGTCAATTTGTTTTTGGTTATGAGGAGAAAATAAATCAGGACCGAGTAGTAAACCTTTTTTTCATAAGTAAAACATTTAACAACTTAAACTTACAAATAAAAACTAGGCGGGAGCGATGACATACCGGTCGGTGTTCTGTAAATAAAGCCGCTGAAAGATAGACGTTATTTCAGGACGTATTGAAAGATTAAGACGTGATAAGAGCATTAGGGTCTAATCAAATGTACTGCGGTCAATTTGTTGGCTGTTTAGCAGAGCAAATTTCTTATTCACAAACCAGAGAGAGAAAAATGATTACAATAAAACCCCGTTTTCATAGTTCTAAATAATAAGACTGTACTTAAGCTTATTTTGAATGATGATGATGATTATTATTATTATTGTGATGATTATTATTATTATTAAAGCATGCATTGGCGCCATAATATAGCAATAACAAAGGTTTATATTTCATTCAATGTCCAATTACATTTTTAGGGATTTTGAAAACTGTTCGATGCTGTAGACCAGATATGTTACTAAAGGAAATTGCGATATAAAATGTATCTATATAATGTATATGTAGCCTGACACGATGCAGGTGCCATGTCTTAAATGTTTGTTTTATTAAAGGTCAGCTGACTATTTAGATTATCCCTCGGGATCTGCATTACCAAGCAATCTGTCCAACCGGCGAGATCTATTTCTTAAACTCTCCTAAATATAATCCCTCAAAATCATATTCTCTAACTGCGTTGATTAAAATAAAATAAATAAATAAACGAGAGAGACTCGCATGACGAAGAATACGTTGCAAGGTTTCAAAACACTGCTAGAAACGATATAAATGACATATATAAGAGGCCCGTTTTCTTCCAACCAGACCTATTTATGACCAAACCTTTGACCGAAACGTGAAATACCGCAAAACAGAAATATCTGTGAATTATACACTGGCTTTACCTTATATAAGCTATGCTATAGTAACTGTAATAACTGTACTGACAAGCGCCACACTACTTGTGCATAAACACGTTTGCCGTGTGTTAAATATGTACAGCAAAGGTAATTAAAGTAGAAGATGTAAAGAAGAGCTGCCAGACATTATTGAACGTAACGATGCGTGCGCAATGGGATTAGTGCGGTAGCGCTATACCTGAGGGATATATAATAACAGCATGGATTCCTGCAACACAGCATCAGACTCAACGCTGCATCTAATAGATCAATTAAAAGCCTGTCTTACAACAGTTTTACGCCATATTAAATCTAGACCAGCAAGGGCGGAAGAAGTGTCAAATGTGCGTTCTCATCAAGATGGGAACTAATGTCCTATACAGTGTGTTCTCCTCAAAGAGCTGCGTCCTCGATTCTGTATGTCTGTCGCGGAGACTGTGCATTAGTCTAACATGGCAACTGACATCGTTTAAACATGTGGATGTCAAAAACAACAAAAACAATTCTGTTTAGTCAGCCACACATTTAGTTTTATGACTATAGCTGTGAGGACCATATACATTTCATGACCTGTGAATGACTCTTGGTTAAGATTATGATTATATTGACAAATTGGGCTGTAGGTGCTGTATGCCACAGAAAATGATTCAGACTGTATATCAGTCTTTCCTGAACAGTGAGGAACCTGACCACCAACAATAACCCAATTATTTGTGTCGAAAGTCAGGGAAAGGTTAACTATTGAAAGTTATGGTTATGATGGGTTTCTCTCTTACCTCAGACAGTTTGCTCACTGAACTTATGATGTAACTTAAATTGCTAAACGGTTCTGACAGAACAGCAATGGCAAACTCATACTAATAACAACAACAACAATTTTGTCTGGCCAAAACCAGATAAATGAGGTAAAGAAAAAGTGCCATTTGATGTGTTCCACACAGTGGCACTGAGGGCATTTGAGAGAGTGTCTCAGCAATGATGACTCAGGTTCAAATGTTGATGAGGAAGGACAATAAACACACTTCATTACGTTTTGTCAAAGGGTGCAATGGAATGTGCGCAGGGCTTTATTCCTGTTCATGTCTCTCCTTGTGGAATTTCTGGTAGCAACAAGGTCAGTACTAATGAGTATTGTCAAAGATAATTACAGACTCTGTTCTGTGGCCGAAGTACCCAATGAAAAGCTGGTTTTGTGTGCCATGCGGGCAAACACTGCGTTTTCGCCCTTTGCTATGTCCAGTGCACTCTGAGTGACCCGACCCTCTCCTGACTGTTGCCGTGCTGCAACTATGGAACCCTGACTAATGCAGAGGATCTCAATTAACAGTACTGTATCTTTAACTAGACTAATCTAACACTCCTTTCACCTCAGACTTACACTGACCTGAGAATGGGACAACAGACACAATATTCATCAAACATGAATCAAATAGTCAAAAGTAAAGTAATGAGCACGAAGAGGAATAAAAGACGAAGAGGAGGGAAAATTAAGACAACATCTCTATTAAATGTTTCAACAGAATCAATTTATGTTAGATTTGTAACGTCTGACACAAATGTGGCAAATTTATGGTTAATATTTACAGAACGTGACTTATAGCTAGTCTCTGAAAAAACTATGCAGCATGCATACAACTTCCCACGGTACCTCAAACCACACCTTTAAATGTGAAAACTCGTCTTTCCAAAACTCCAGCAACGTAATTAGTCATGATGTGTTTTCATGAGAAAGAACAACATCTAACAGATAGAAACCTTGAAGAGAGAACAGATCTGGATGAATTGAATTTTTGTGGTAGTTCACAGCAGGTCTGTGTTTCAGTACGATTCTACACGCCTCTCTTCACTCCAACTGCCAGAGGTCTGCAGATCTGTGGGAATCTCCTCTGTTACATAAAATGACACTGTGCCAGGTGGTCAAACACAAACCATTCTGACAGAAAAAATCTATGACTATCTTTACCATCCATCAACTTTTATTAGAACGAAACATGAGAAGCAAGGCGAATACGTTCAATTATTGAAGTAATACCAAACTTTTTCAGTGATGATATTCAGTCTGTCTCGCTGTAGAAGTACCAGTGAACGTATATAAATCAGTTTCTGACATCCTCATTTCCATTAAACCTCTGAAAACTTTACCATAAACTCATGGTAATGATTTTTTGGCAGCCTGATGTCACACACACACACACACACAACCTGTGAGGAACATTTTCAAAAGAGGCAGGTGAGAATGAAGTGTTACCGCGGTAGCATGACACTTTTGGCACTGCTTTAGAACCCTGTATTCCAGAACACTGTGTAATCAAAAGGGGCCGTTGCAACACACCCACATACTGTTCTAGCTAGGTAAACCGCATATTCCAGCAGCCTTGGGCACTGAATGCAGACCACACATTGTCACAGCTCACTTTTAGACTAGACTACCATAAAAAACGGCCATTATGTGCATGTGGGATTTTTTTGCTCAATTAAAAAGCCCTCTAGGCTGTGGCCAATGACAGAGCATCATAATTATGCATTTTATTGGCCATCTCATTCCAGCTATGACTGATTCGGCTCCCAATCCTAAACGTTTCCATTCAGTCTTTCATGTGGGAGGGTTGACAGCGCCACAGCTTGCCTGTTTCAAAGGTGGCCTGACAAATATTTTTACGACCTACTGTGAAGTCACATATAATCAGTTCTCATGAGCTGTTCGAGAGTAATTGGTTATTGGAACGCGCTTATCTTTTACAGTATAAATGACTCTTCAAGTGAGCCCCCGAGCCCTTGATTTGGCTGGCCAAAAATAATAAGTGACATTTCTTCAGCATCACACATAATAAGGGCTTAGCAAAGGTTAGAAATAAATCAGTGGCCTCCCTCTACTGGTTGAAGTTATAACTGCAATCATGATGGACTCCAAATAAAGCTGTGGCTGTCTATGGGCAGTAATCTGAGACCTAATCTTGAGGGAAAATATTGCTCAGCTGTGTGAGATCAGAAACGACACATTTACTTGCATCACCCGAGGAATCTTGTGTCTTAGTTAATTAAACCCCTACACCACACAGTATACATAGTAATGTAACCTAGCTAGTTCACGTTGTAGGAACGCTTCTGTAACATTTCCATGTACACGTACGGAAGCGTTCCAACTTACCATGACTAGAACTATGATGACTACAATCAATACATTTAAAATGTTTAAGTAAATTGCATTTTCAAAAGTGACTAATAAAACACCAATGAAAGAGAAGCTGCTCAAGCAAACAGAAATTAAGGATGGCAGAGTAAGCAGTGAAAATGAGCACGTCATCTGAGCACCATTAATAAAACACTACTTAATATACTCCAAATATTAAAGCTAGTGGCTGGATTTCAGTGTGTCAGCTCTTCCTCCTTTTCATTTGTCTTATTTCCAGTCATTCTTGATTCTAATATCTCCATGTCTTATTATACCGCAGGTTAGAGATTAGATTTATGACAGTAATACGTTTCTTCCCGTGCTTTAACTGCCCATGAGCCCTTATGACAGGGATGCATTATCCAAAATACATATTTCTCTCTGTATTAGGAGTTATGGGGATAGTAATCCTCAAAATGAGAGTGATAAATCACCATTATGCCATTTACAGGAGCATAGTTCTGTCATTTAAGTCGCACTAACGTTCTGAGAATGTTATAGTGAGAAACGTTCAGATCATTTGCGTGCCCCGCGTGTTTGGTGGTTCCGAAATCTAGTCTGTCCTCTGGCCCTCTCTCCTCTCGATGCCTCTCACATCTGTTACGCATTTCCCTCTGATTCTGCCTCTTTGTGGCCATCAAGACGCATTTTCGCAATATCTGTGGCAGGGGATTCTAGCGCAGAATATATTAAATTTGCTACTAATTTTAAAACTTGGCAGAGCGGGGCACGTTTCTGCCACCCGTTTTCTGTAGACAAGTCAGCTGAACCCCAAATGTGACCACAACCACAATACAAACAAAGCAGACAGAACAGCAGCTCCCTTTATGCCCCACACTGTACATGTTTACAAAAAGACCTTTTCAAAACAAACTGGACATAATGGAATTATGCTAAAGCGCG
Organism: Botia kubotai; assembly: GCA_036877585.1. Taxonomy (NCBI): domain Eukaryota; kingdom Metazoa; phylum Chordata; class Actinopteri; order Cypriniformes; family Botiidae; genus Botia; species Botia kubotai. The sequence continues at coordinate 8,247 of JAZGTI010015271.1, forward strand.
AGCTGTGCGCATTTGCTCCATTATCGTACTTCCGCAGCAAATAAAAAGGCGCTGCTTAAAAGCAGAAAAATTCGTATAAATCAAACACAGGTGCTGGAGAGATCGTGCATTAGAGAATTGTTCCAAAAGATTTTCCAATCACAACATGCTAAATTATTATTATTATTCATCTGCAAACATTTGCAAAAAATGACAAATACTTTGATAAGGTTTTAATAACTACTATATCAATTATTTAAGTGTGTATGTATTGTACGACCAAAGCAGAGATTTGAATCAAGCACATGACAGTTCTTCATTTACATTCATTCATTAATTCTACACCATTACACACACACACACACACACACACACACACACCAGTGTTTTCCGAGACAAGGTCAGGGACTCCAGAGAGCTGTACTCCTCTGGGTGTTTGTGTATCTATCTGTCTGTGTGTGAATGTGACTGCATGTCACAGAACCATATTTGATCCTCGCTTTAATTATTTTGTCCTCCCTCTCCAGTCATCTAGCGTGCAGGCGGCCATGTTGGCTCTACAGCAGGACTGCCAGTGCAGCTGTCACTAGTGGAACTGCACTGACCTCTAGAGACCAATCTCTCCAGGCACAACATGGAGTTTCACTTACGCTGACAGCTCTGGCAACAGCCCACAGGAGTGACAAAGAGAGACTGCGCTGTGTACCTGCAGTCCAGCACAGAACTGCTCTCACTCATTCTCTGAATCACACACACGTTCTCATGTTTAATGAGAACATTTCATAGTCATAATGGTTTTTATACTTTTACTCTACTGTAAACAAACACACACACACACTGTCCTTACTACTGTAAAATCTCTGGGCACTCAAATTTACCCCTCCATAAAGCCTTATTTGTATAATATGTTTAGCATATTATTTTTCTCTACACTGTAAAATATTCCAGCTATTGTTATGCACAGTTCATCCACAGCCCATCTGCTGAGTGTCTTTGTTTGTCTATATCCACATAAATTCATATGTAAAAAGGTTTGTTTTGGGACGCTGGCTGTACGTTTATTTGTCATATACAGTAACCATGTCAGTTTTCTTAAAATATGACACTTATAAAAACTCCCATGCAAGTTAATAAAGAAACTCTTCAGTGTTAATTCTATTATAATTCTAAATATTAATATCTGAGTGAGCCAATTAAATCAATGAAGTCCTGTAGTTTTCTAGGAGAGAGGCCACACGGTATCTAAACATCTGTCTACACATTTGTATTTATATAAAGGTTAAAACGTGCATGCTCATTAATTTATATTAATGCCTATATGCAAGCATACAGTATATGCAAGTTTGTATTGTATGGATTGAAGGGCATGAAAGGAAAAAACAATTAATCTAACTAATGGAAATCTCTGATGAGGAGTCACCCAGATATACCATCTCAGTGACCTCCCAGCCTCAAAACACACACACACATTACAATAGTGCCAGCCTACATTTACATTTAGTCATTTAGCTGACGCTTTTATCCAAAGCGACTTACAAATGAGGACAAGGAAGCAACTTCAACTACAATAAGAGGCAACAGTGAATAAGTGCTAGTATAGACAGGTCTCAGGTATTTCAACACAGTATAAGAAGGTTTTTTTTAATTAGTTAAAGAAGTAAAAGTGGCGGTGTGTTAGTTAATTAGTCAAGAAAGTAAAGCTAAAAAAGATGAGTTTTTAGTTGTTTCTTGAAAACAGCTAATGACTCAGCCATTCTGATGGAGATATGGAGTTCATTCCACCAACCGGGCAGAGCCTATTTACTTATTGCACTTTTTGTGTGTGCATATTTACACACAAACACCTGCCCAATATTCCAACCTAAAATATTTTATCTTATATATAGAGAACAAGTGGAACCCAGCATAGTATTACATAATACTAGTGTGATGTAATAGTATATAGTATTATTTCTAGTATAAATAATTCTATGGTGGTATTCTTTCACATTTTTTAAATATACACACACGCCACACATTTAAAACAAGAGGAACACACACACTCAGACACACACACATACACTCAGACACACACACATACACTCAGACACACACACAGCCTCAATTACATACGTCCAGCAGCACAGCAGGACCTAACACAACGTGTCACTGTTTCTGAGCATCAATGTTTCAGTGAAGCTCTCCACATGTGTCAGCCATATTTATTCACCCTAGAGGACTCACTCCAAGCGGGAGTCCGACATACAGGTTTATTTTCTGACAGCAGACAATGAGAGCGTAACACACTCTGAGCATCTTTGTGTATCGCATTTCATCCTTATATAAGATCAAGAGCAATATCCCCAAATACACAATTCCTGATTTCTGTGCCTAAAAGTCTTTTAGGAATATCTGGTCCAGTTAAACCATGCAGAGGAGAGCTGACTGATTAGATGCAATTGACATGTTTGAACAAAACTCATCTAAAGGACTCTGTGCATGCATGCATTACTGTAAACAAGGGAAACGCATTCCTGACCAGCATGAATCAAAGCATTTGCCGTCCTATTGGACATTACATTAAGATTGCTTGGATGCATACAGCTCCCTTTAGTGCCAGGCAGACTTTCATAAAATTGATTTTCTGAGTACACCCTTTCAGTGGCTATAAGCTTGAAATATGAACCCTTCGTGGCATTTTTTCCCCTCTCCCCTTTAGTACTTTTTCTCTTTATTTTTTTATCACTCAATACTTATGATCAGGGAGAGGAGTGTGTTTAAAATTCTCCACAGTAACCATATTTAGAATTAAACATTTTTAAAATGTTAAAAATTCTGGAGCTTTGGCTGGCTGTGAGCAAACAGTCGGCAGTGGCGGGAATTATTCAGTGCTTTTTATTAGAGCTCTTTTTAAACCACTACTCGCGTTAATGCATTCACTGATGAAGCAAGAGGACATTCAGCATCCCTGCTCATTGAGAGCTAAACTGCGGCCATTTGTTTGACCGCGCACCTTGATAACCCTCATCTGTACAAACACATTTAATAAAGGGGACGTATCACTCTTTAATGAGTCGTTTAAAGTGACCCGAAATGGAAAAACTAGTGTCCTTTGAGAATACTGCACAAAAAATGAAAAATAAACACTGCTCTTTTAAATCACAGGCTTTGGTCGCTTGACTTTCGATGTCAAAAAATCGCCTTCAGAGAGCTGAAAAATGATACACATAAACAAAGATAAACGTCAACACATTTCTTATGTGGGGAAAAATAGATGCTCGATGCTCAGGAACCTTCAGTATAAACACTGTTTACAGTATTATCAGCGCTGGTTATAATAACTGCCCATATATTTCTCACCGTCACTTCCCCTCCACTGGAGATGCTTGACATTCTGTGCGAGTCTGTAATCTAAATGACAAAAATAGTATTTATTCCATATCTTAAAAGCCAGTGAAGTGATCGAGGAGAAAATAAGCCCGCTACAGGTGGGGGTCAATTATCATTTGAATAATCGAGGCAGCAGCGTGGCAGAGCCGAGCCTCTCTGAAGTGTGACACGTTTTTATCTTCATGCATTTCAATGAAGTCAGACCTGTACATAAAAGGTTATCACCTAGGAAACATATTTGCCTAAGCGCAAGTTAAACAGGCGAGTGAGATCAGCATAGATATTCAATTTAACCAGCCAACCTTGAACTATAAATATTTCAATAAAACCCAATGAGAGCGTTTTCTCTCTCTATCTTTCTGTTCCCCTTTCCTCCTGCCTCCCTCCTTTGATCCAATTCCATTTTAGCAGTGGGAGATAGGGGAATGAGAGGGGGATGGGATTTATAAAAGGAAAGGAAAAAAGAGAAGAGGAATATGATGAGGGGGTGAAAAACTCAGTAGTTTAGCTAAATGTGCTGTTAGATGCATCTGGCACCTAATGTCAAAGAGGGAGGAAAGAAGGATTGACAGATGAAAGCAAACAGACATGGAAAGTATTAAAGAAAGAGAGAAATGAGAGAAAAAAAAGAAATAGATATTAATTTAACAATTAAGCTGGAAACATTGAATCATCTATTTTTTTTGTCGGTTTCCTGTTCTTTCTTTCTTAAGTAGATCATGATGTCACAGTGGCACTATCAGCATCATACAGAGGACTGAATGTCCACAAAAGCTTAAATACAGATTAAAAGAAGCACACTTACACCCGTACAAATACTTTAAGCTTTCAAGAAAGTCATATATTTTCTTTATATAAACCTTTCAGATGAACTGTAAAAAGTCAATTATACATCCATATACAGAGACCGGTATAACATACTGGCCCAAAAACACCTTTTCCAAACAAAATGTTAAATATAGTAGCTTTTGTACTCCACACAACACAGTTCAGTGGAGATTAAACAGTGGTTAACCTAAACAAAAAGCTATGCTAATTCCTTTATGTACTTGTTTTGTAATTATAGTCAATAATGCCAATACTCAGATTGTTAAACACTGATCTGTCATGTACTTGCTCAATAACTGATTTTTGTTCATTTTTAACCCAAGAAAGTTATGGATTACAGCTTTAAACATACACACACACGTTTACTTGGCTATGAAAATGAGGACATCCATTGTTTTTATATAAACATAGTTATAATTACTACTAAAGACCCTAACCCAAATCCCAAATCCTTCCCTAAAAGAAACTCCATCCCAATAAACTCCAATAAACCCCAATAAATCTTTTGTCTGATCTAACTATCTTCCAAGGACAGTTTTTTGCTCAAAGTATATCTAAGCAACTGCCCCCCCCCCACACACCTTTTCACACACACACACCTCCACTCAATGCCGCCACATCACACAAACTCTCTCTCCCCCTCATTCTACATCACACGACTGACAAGCTGCTTAACTGCCTCTCAGTGCATTATGAAGAGAAGAATAAGCCCCCCTCCGCAGGGCTAAGCCACCCATAGAGACCCCGATCAGTGCCGTGTTGTGACAGAGGACCTGTCAGTGGGGCCAGGCTACAGTATCACTGAGCTCATTTAGCAGCATCCAGACAGGCTGACAGAAGGTGTAAGCTCCAGCTATTTGTCACTGCTGTGCCCGTGTCAAAGTGTCAGGTGCGGGGACAGAGGGGGAGCGCAGCTGGGCTGAAAGTAGAAGACAGGCCCGTATGGTCAGAGACCCAGCAGCCTGTCAACCATGAATCTAAGTCTTGGCTCTTCTGGGGAGATGAACCCCTCCTATCTTCTTTCTTGTTTTCTTTTTTCCTTCTTTCTGACACAAGGTGATCTCTCTTTTCCTCTCTGTCTGTTTCTCAATGTGCCTTTCGG
>JAZGTI010015272.1:0-13523 GCA_036877585.1 Botia kubotai
GACATACTGGGATGTTCAATCAGCAGGTTCTCCAGCGGACTGGTCTCCAGCAGGACTGGAGCTCTGCCCCCAGCCATGAAACACGGCGGAGGGGTGATAAACCAGCTCTCCTCCAGCCCGCACGCTGCCTCCAGACGCAGAAAGCTGTTCTCCTCTGCGTCAGTGTCTGCCGAGTCCAGAGAGGAGCAGGAGGAGCAGCGCAGAGGAGCTTCTGTGGGAGTGACATCATTCGAGCAGATCTCCACCAGATCATCCTCACATGAGCTGGAGCAGGTCTTCTCTACACAAACACCATATACAGATATATTACCTCACAAGAATATTAAACATGAACATGTAACCAAACATTCACTGTCTGTGCTACTGAAACAAATGACACCAAATCATTTACATAGTTTAATTTTCATTTATGCATTTGGCAGATGTTTTGACCCAAAGTGACTTACAGTGCATTTAAACTCAGTGTGTGTGTTCCCTGGGAATCGAACCCACAACCTCTACCAACTAACAGAAACATCAATCAAACCTCAAATTATGCCACTTGCTGAGGTTGCTGCTACTTTTCTAACCGATTTCACTTGGCAGATGATAAATACTGCCAAAAATAACCATAATTCATCAAGCTGTCACTGTGTAATACTAAAAACCTTAAACTGGATGATCAGGAAAATTAATAACTTTGATCAATAAACCATGAGAAGCTGCACAAAGGAAACATAACAATCAAAAGCACCAGTGGTTCTATTGAACATGAGTCATGTGTTTAGACAGACAAACCCAGAGAGTAAATATATCTGTCCACAGTTCACTTCTATTTGTATTCTTCATGGCTTCTGGCAGCTAACCAGGAAAAGGATGAACAGCTGGCGTTCTGGGCAGAGCTTTTAAAGTGTCACGCACTCACTGACCTCTAGGGGGCAGTCTGAACAATGAATTCCCATGAATTAATGGCCAGTACTAACAGATATCAAAGCAGATTTCGGCTCCCTCCACAATTCATAAAAATATTCAGTATTTTCTATGTTTTTTTATGACTGATTCTTACATTTTTATTTTAGGTTCTTGGATTGACCATAAACACTGATCATCACATTTACAATAAATGTGAATATATACTACAAAAGCTCCACAGCACTAATGGTATGACACACACAAAACTGTCTCTGGACACAGACACACCTTTATCTGCAGTTTTGCTAAATGACAGCAAACGTTTTCTCAACCCAGCTGGTTAAGACGGCTCTTAACCCTCTTACAGAACTTTTAACTGTCCCTGACAAGCTAGTTAACCTCTAATCCTCTCAACACCATGGCAACCAACCGCTGTTGTACAGGCTAACAGTTTTAGGTTGTAACGAGAAAGTAACAAAAATGTTAAAAGTTGCTCATAAACCTGAAGAGAACCTAGAAGTGAACTGTGGAGGGGATTCTCCTGCAACTGAAAAATTCACACATATACAACACGGCATGGGCTGTACAGACACAGAGTCTCTGTCTGGACAGACAACATATGACAGACATCATGGTAATGACTCCAGCAGATCAGGTGGCACCTTTTTAACAGTGTAACGGGTCATTGGGTTCAGATTTGTCTTTTTCTGTGTGTAAGAAGCATCTCTGGACATTTAAATCCACATTTCATAGTTCAGACAAGAATTAAACAGACACACACGATCTCTCACCTAGATAATCAACCAGAATCCACTCATCATCATCCTCCTTCTCATTGAAGTCTGGATCTGCAGAACATCTGCTGTCCTCCAGGGAGTCTCCAAACAAGACGCTGGTGAACCTCTGGAACATGGTGGTGCTCCGGAGAGAGGCACGAGGCTGGACAGTCGTGCTGGTGGAAGGCGAGGGCTGGGCTCTTTGGTCATCAGCTGCAGGGGCCGTTTGCTGAGATCTTGGTGAAGGTGCTGAAGTGCATGAGTCACTCCTCCTCAGCTAAGGAACACCTGATGAAGGTCAGCCATAGCTCTTGTAGATTGTGCAAAAAGGCCCTGGAGGATGAGTGAGAAGAACACTGAATCAGAGACTGAGACAAACACATAATCAGACTCTTAAAGTAAATAATCACATAATTAGACTCAGATAAAACCGCCTGTGAAATAAACCGTGTTTGTTTGTCACTCTTCACACAAAGAAAGAAAGCTGCAGAAGGAAAATCTTGGCTTGAAAAATATAAAACGTAGAAAAACATTTAAGATTTTGCATTATTTGTAGGTCACTAATCAAATCCAAGCAAATTTGCTTCCACTGAAAAATACACACCAGTCTTTTTACATCGCCTTGTTCTACACATGCTTCCATGCCAGCTCAAGATCTTGTAGTCATGAAGGCAAAAGAGGGACTGAATACTAAAACCTTCTCAAATTTACCTCAATTGTTAATTTTATATTAGAATTTTCACTGGTGGTCTCAGATTGTTGCACTGTACGCTCATAAAAGACAGACTGATATAGACCAGACCAGACCAGCCCAAACAAAGCGGTCTAATATGTCAGTCTCACCCACCACAGATACTGTGTTTCTCGCCCGAAGCCGACGCCAGTGAAAACTGATCTGTGAACAGATACACCCCATCTCATTCAGGGCTGTGACACATGAGGGTATCCTTATCTGTTGATTTACTAGCGACAACAAAGAGACACAGCGATGAAAGCAGACTACAAACTGTTTTACATCTCTGTGCTTCACTGAGACAAGAAACCTATTTATACACCGTTCACCTGCTCATATAGTCAGGACAGCATACACTGTTTGTCGTTTAGGGGGTCTGGGGGCATATTGTTTGGTGGCATACAGCAAACTGCCCCTCTGAACCCCAGACAGAACCCCTGAGGAGTAACCACAGACATGCACAGAACATCTTTTTAAAGCTCAAATGATGGAAGTGAAACCAGGAACTTCATTATGCGTCATCCGTTTCTTAGATGATTGTCTGTCTCTTGGGGAGAAACAAAATGGACTCAAAGAGAGAGTTGGTGAAAGTGTGCAGAGCGGCACAGTTAATATGGATAGCATCACAGTATTTGAAAAATGTGATGAGAATGAGTTCACATTGAGATCTCTGTGATAATCTGTGTTTTGATGACAGATGTTGGTAAACCTGATGGCTGATCTGTTCCTAAACTCTAGCTGAGACACACTGGGGATTTTAGTGTTGTTTTTCTCATCGGAGAGGCAGGACAGTTAAGCAGAAGCCTCCCTTCGTTCTTTATATGAATACAATGTTACAAACTTTCCTTTTATATGAAATAGGCTTTGAAACCTAATTGTAGAGCTACAATAAATTCGATTACAGCGTGACGTCATCCATGCATTCGTTTAAGTATGGCTCACAGATTATAAACCTCACGTGTAACCTTGCAGAACAGTTAAATCCATTTTAATAACAGCACTGATTCCATGTGTCGAACAAGCAATACAAATAAATAAAAATATAGACTGAACATGCTGTTTACGCACATCCGTAAAGCCCAAGGATAACAGATAAGCGAAATTGGAATTGCAATTGAAAAGGCCATTACACAACATCATCCTATAGAGGCAGCGATTACAGCCAAAGCTACAGACATACAGTGTATTTTGCATCGAACTGTATGCATCTTATACACATTCATGGTGAACAGAAATGAATACTCATGAAAACACGAAACCCCTTATAACTAATCATCTACTAACGTTATGAAAGTGTAGATAAACAAGTAAACAAGTAAACGCCTCAATAATACACGAGAAACGTGTGTAACGCAAGGTAAAAACATGCACCGCGTCGATCAGCACAGTTCGTGTCATTAAACAGGTGTTTGAAACTCGAAAGCTGTGTTTGGACAGTCACATATGATGGTTTGTAGACCCGCACACACACCAGAGACTGGCCGAGGGATCGAGATATGAGTGAAACCCTATACAGACCGACTGCAAAACCTTTAACTAGCACTTGCTAAAAAACATTTAACACAATCCAAACCCAGAAAAACATCTGATCGCTGTTCAGACGATCATACGATCCGGACAAGCGTTTACAAATTAAATGTATTTTCTTATTTACTAACATTATATATGTGTTTAAACGCTTTATTTTCTTTTCACGACCACTATTGATTCTTCGTCATTTTATTGAAGTATGTGTGATATTTCTCGAGGTGTTTAGCGCTTAAAACAAAGTCATAAAACGAAGCTCGTCCGCAGAGCTGTTACTCACCTGCGGCAGAAATGACGGTAAACAGGAAGAGGGTCTTTGAACAAAAACAGTTCGCTCCGAGCGTTTGAGGTAGATTGTGGGTCGTTGGAAGTATTAAGATATATAAATGCAGGGAATGGAAGAAATCACACGTTCGTGGAGCATTTATTGAGAAATAAGAGTCTGTTCTTTGTCGCGTCTTCTTCGAGGTCTCGACTGCTCTCTTTGTTATTGTTGTGGAAAATTAACAGCTGATCGGGCGTGACGTACGCGAGGACCGCCCACGGGCGGGGCTTGAGGGGTCCCTCTCAGCCAATGAAATGCCGCCCCTGCCTATGACTGACTGTCACCAGCGCACGTGACAAGGCAAGACCGGGCGAAACGCTTCATGTTAAGCACAAAGTTTTGCAAATCTTCTAGTGTACATTTATTTTCTATTTTCATTTTTAATAAGTAATTGTGTTGTTGTAAACACGCATAACTGGACATCACCGTGCATCATTATTTTGGGCTGAATTATGTAACTAAAGAACTGCATTCACAGCACTGTTTTGAAATGCGTCTGGATTTTCTAAGTTCCTCTATAAACCAGACAGGCTTTATAGAGCCTAATCCTAATATATACATGTGTATCTTCTCAGTATACAGCTGAACAAGCCAGCTGAGCAGAATTAAATACTGTACTGTACATGTCTTCATCACAAAATAAAGTTAGATGGGGTGATCTGGACCTGACACAATGTGAATTTATTCACCAACACTGCATTTAATGACCAAATATTTACTATAAGTGGAACATGAAATGCTGTTTTACATTGAAATCTGTGAGGAGAAACGACAGAGAGATGTCAGAATCAAGAATTACAAAGTGCTGTGTATGAATATTTATTATTGATGCTACATGCAATGAACTGTCATTTTGAGTCAAAAGTACATTTTAGGCTTTTTTGCGAGGGAAAAAACAAACCCCTCCCTGTTGTAGGACGCAGGTCACCAGTTTTTGGAAACGAGGCCCTCCACACCCTCCACTCAGATGAATGTATTTAGAAAGAAAGGACCGGTGGTCCATTTTCTCCCCCGTGGGAAACAAAAGGACACACACCACACATGATCAGTGTGACATTGCATCATCTTAAATATTCAGCTGTGTTCTATCTGTATCTGTTCAACCAGTGAGCTGTCTGTCATTTATACTTACTAAAGGCATAATCTAAGAGTTTATATCATTTAAAAAATGTTTAAATGTGCCTAAAATAAGAGGAATGACTTTTTTAATAAAATAACTTTTTTTACTAGTTTGGAGGTCTGTCAGTGACACAGTGCTTATTCTACTTCCTGTCAGGATGGAACTCACTGTGGTGTAGAGAAGGGACAGACTCTTCCTGCTGGATAAATATTTTCCTCGCTGTGCATTTTCCCATTCCAGGATGACGTGCGAGTGAATCAGCGCGTTCATGCACTGTCACTGTGTTTTTCCTCTGCTTCTGGACGTTTCCTCCATTTACCCTCCAACTGAAGGCCACACCTGCTTGCTCCAGTTCACCCATGAAGATAAGCCATAACTCCCCCTGACTCTGACAGACCTTGCCTGTGTCAGAACGATCAGATTAAATGTGTCAACACAGGAGATTGTTTCATTTTCAAAAATGTTCGTAGTTTGACACGTCGAAAAGTACCATGAAAGGATCAACATAGTTTGTTCCAACCACAATGTGTTTTGTGTGGCTAATTATTTGCTTAAAAACTAAATTTGCTTAATAATAAAATACTGAATGAATAAATGATTGTTTACTTTTGAACACTGAACAAGTTTGGCACTGTGTGGCATCACCACCTGATGTCCAGATCTACTGAAAAAGGTCCGGATGCAAAACATGAAAAGATTTGTGATGAAAAGTCATTCAAAGATTCGAGACTGGAACACATATGAAGAACAAACTGTGTGTTGTGTGGAGCGATCAAGAGGACAGAGATGATGTAAAGAACTTACAGTGTGACATCTGACTGAAGGATTGCATCATGTATGTGTATGAGTCAGTGAGGCGTCAGGCCCTGCATTAGTCAGATTCACAGGTTTGTCGTCTGTTGTTTTGAAGACTGTATTTATTCTGAAGCTCGTCAGGAACCAGCAGTTAACACACAACTGTGCTGTAGGAATCTCAGGAAGTATTTCTCTGCATACCAACGGCCCTAAAACACGCAGTTTAAATATGTGAAACCACGACGTGTCAACTTCAGTCTTGAAAACAAAGTTCAACACAAAGATATTTTTTGTCATTAAATCTTGTTTACTGGCCAGTTTCTTTGGTACTCTGATATGGCTCAGGTCACTCTGAATTTTATGGGACATTTTAACCTGTTCTGTCATCAACCAGAAAAAATAAGATCATAAACTACCAAATATTGTAAACAAGCTTAAGGTTTCGGACCTTACAGTGAAAAACAATAAACTGACACAATAAAACTGTAGAGCTATATGAGAGATAACCGTCAGTAAATAATAAAACAATATAAACAGAATTTAAACAACCCCACAGAATTTAATGTAATCCAGTCCAACCAGATACATTTTTCAAATACTATGAATGAGTAAATTTAATACCACAAGGTAAAACTCATCTTTAGGAACCATCTGTTGTGTTAAACACACCTTTTCCACTGAGCACACCCAGAAAACAAGTGAATGAACGACACACCTTTCCAGTGTACACAATGACATGCAAACATGTCTTTAGCCTGTAGTTAGCTTATCTCATAATAAAACACAGCAATATGTCATATTATTATGGAAGCATATTTTCTATATTCACTGGGCTCAGAAAGGCTAAAGAATGACTGTGGATAAATTCAGGAACATACACACACCCAAATACTTCATGACCGTTCCAGTCAAACTGGCAATAATTTTATCCTGGTTTATTGTTTATGAGAGTTGGGGGGGGCTGTCCTGCATGCAGTTACTGCGGAACTGACCTCAAAGTCAAACCAACCTGAAGACAAACAGATGATACGAGTTAGAGAGAAAATAAGGTTGAGAAACACTTAGATTACCATAATAGCTACAATAAATTAATTCAAAACACTTGTGAGGCAAACAAACCAAACATACCATTTTGTACAGACAAAATCAATCATTTAACACGCGCGCTGAGATAACCTCAGCTGCACCATTAGCATGAGCACCGAACACAGACGGAGAATCATCTCAGATGCATCTGCTCGCTAGATGAGATTAAAATCAAAACTCCATCAGAAAAGTGAAGTGCCTGTCTGCTTTACACTTTATAATGTGTGCTGGGGTCATTCACGGATCATATGCAAAGCAGCAGTGAGTCACGAGGAAGTTCATAAACTGTCAAATGCATCACGCTGCAGACAAACACCTTTTGTTATATAGATCTTCAATATAACTCACTAATCAAACCAACTGTGTTCTGTCAGAGTCTTACAAAAACATCTTCAGGTCTAAAATCCAAAAGAAAAACACACATAAATACTGTACAATTGAAATAATATCTCATTCAGTTGTGCTTTATTGTCATGAAAAATCTTTGTTGTCTTTAAGACTTTTTTTATCTTGGGCTAAAACATGATCAGCATGTTTCATGTCTTGCCAGGTTTCATCAGATTCTCTCCTTCACTTGCACGTATGTTTACTTGTAAGTATCAAAGCTGCATTTTTGTTTTTATGCTAAACAGGAAACAGCAGGGGAACTGTGTGACTTTCAGAACTGTCTCAAATAAATGTTCCCCTTCCACACGTTTCAGAGCTAAAACAACACAACACTTCTGCTCAGATCTCTTTGTAATCCTGAATGCACTGCTTTAAAACTGCATTACAGGGCAACTGTGCTGAACACTGAAGAAATCTTCATCTGTTGTTTTTCTAAACAGTTCAGACCTTGATGTCTTTATATAACATGTTTCTAACGATGGTTTAAAGTGCCAGAGACAAAGTTCAATACAGCAAAGCTGGCAAGGTTTGTACGGAAACAGAAGGGCTGATGTTGGAATCAGCATGAACAGAATGACCTGTGGTGCCAAAGGAAAAAAATCATTCAATAAAAATATTTCAAAATAGCAGTTTGGTTTCTGCAGGAAGGATTTTGTAAAAATACGTCCAAAGTTCACATCGTCTGTTCCCATGGCAATGGGTTGAACAACTCAATAAGAAAAGACTTTGTGGTGATATTACCAGTTTTCTTGGTTATCTTCGCCTGAGGACTAAAATGAAAGGTTTTATTGTGGTCAGTGACATAATACTTCAAACATGGGTTGAATCGTGAATTAATTCAGAACATCAGAAACCGATTCTTACTTTGCTAACAGCTGCTATGATATTGTACTGCAGCACAAAACAAACAAGAAGTGCAAACTGCATTCAGACTGCTAAACCAGAACATGTGTGAACCACTCAGCTGGAGTGAATGTGGAGTGAATGTGGAGTGAATGTGGAGTCAGTGTGGAGTCGAGCAGATTCTAATGTGGAGTTTGGATTCTAATGGCCGTTTCATTGTTCATTTCAGTCTTGATCCAGCCGCAATGAGGGGTTTCCAAAAGGTCATCAATTCAGTTCAACCCAGGTAACAATTTTAGATTGTAAAAATGTTTTCCTAACATAATAGTAACAAGGTAAAATGTTAAAAATGTTAATTTATATGTTATTTGTGTATTATTGCCTCTCAGCCAGCTGTAATTATTGAAGCAAAGTTTGTCTCACAGTCGCATTATGAAGAGACCCGTGAGTCTGATTCTTCTGGCTGAAAAGACTCTTTCCAGGCTTTGACCCCTGACCTCTGCCACACTGCGCCCCTGTTGATCTCTCCCAGAGGCAAGCAGAAGTCCAGCCTCTGCGCTTTGCATTTTCTGCACGCCTGGATTAGGTTACCAGCGAGGCTGGCCAGCAGAGACATTGGCAGTACAACCAACCAGCTTCATCTGCACACACAAAAACAAGACACTCTCGGGGTGAACGGTTGCACTTTGACCTCTGACCCCAGCACTGCTGCCAACAGCCTCTACAAAGCACTACACTGCAACCATGGAAACATAACACAGTCACTTATTTGCATGTGAAGGGCTGAGCTGACTAATAAATTCATCAAATTAATACATTCATAAATTCAGTTTGGATTCGACAGTCATCATTATTATAAACTTACTGTTGTGAATCAGGGTAAAGAGACATTGTTCATTTTTAACCCCAGAAATGTTACTAATGTAATGTACATACCAATGTTAATATTATCAATATTACGAGTCATCAATCTATCAGTTCTATTGTGCTTGAAAATAAACTAGCACAAATATTTATTTAGTCAGCATACACAAAACTCATAACCTGTTTTTAAACTCACTTCGCTCAAAGGTGTAAGCTAAATAACAAATTAGCGATAGGCTAGTCAAATAAGAATTTATGTGAATTATCAATCAACCGCACTTACATAATGTCTTATGTTACTGGTTGACCATGCGGACCGTTTAATGCATTACTGGCCACAGTTATGTTGTTTTGGATTTCCCTGCGTCTCTTCCAGGTGAATGTCAGCTGGACCATGTAAACTTCTTATCTAACCGAGACACATTCCAGCTAACAGTGTCATAATGAATGACATACTGAGGCAGGCCGAGCACACAGCGTCCAAACCGCTGCCTGTTATGAGGAGCGCTGCTGTGTTACACAATATTGTCGTGTTTTTGTAAGGGTTCTATTTTAGGAAACAGATGTTGTGGGGCTCTGCGTTTCCCACGGCTTACTTCCCTCCAAATTCTGCACCCATATTTAGGTTGAGCTTTGTTGTGCTGCAGAACCCTGCAGAACGTTGTGCTGATAAACTCGGCAGAGGTCTTGCGATAGTGTTTCCTGTGCTCTCTCTCTCTCTCTCTCTCTCTGAACTTCAGGAACTTCTATACTGTCATTAACATTCACTTTTTTACACTAATATTTGACAGTGATTAATAACAGTGATGAAGTCACAGAATGCCATTATGTCTCTTAGTACAATAAAAGGGTCATTTTCTACACATCTGTAACGCAGCTTTTGGAGAGTGTTCTGTGAGCTGGATATGCTTTCAAAGCTAGCTTCTCTTGCTAGTCTCTCTGAAACTGGTTTAAAAGCAACCCCGCTGAAAATAATTTGTCTTGCATTCGGAGAAATAAGGAACATGTGTTCTGCAGGGGTCTTTCAATGACTGACCGCGCTGGAACAGAGTGATGCCCGTCTGATGCACACGGGTCACTGGATTTCCCTGTGGCTGTTGTTTACTCCTCCCACAGTTACAATGGGGACGCCATGACATTATAAACGCAATTAAACCAATAAGTGAGTGTTAAACATTTGAAATACATAATACAGTTATAATTAAAGCAGTGGTTCTCAAACTTTTTCAGCAGGAGGTGAATCCTTGTTTAAGGTGAATCCTTTTGTGCCCCCCCAAAAGAAAACTCATGATGAAAACATTGTCAAACTTACGATTTTACTTTAAGAGTTTTGGATTATACCAAAACAAATGGCTTTATACAATGTCTGAACATCAATTCTCTCTGTAGCTTTATTTCTCTGATTTTGAATACTAAAAATGCGTATAATAAAAATATGTTATTATTTTTAAATATTTCTGTTTTTTAAATACATCATATTTTACAAAGGACAATCCTGATTGCATACAGGTAAAGGTTTTAAAATAATTAAACTAAACTAGAAATGTCTATGCGGCCCCCCTAGCGCCATCTGGTGGCCACAAGGGGCCGCAGCCCCAGGTTGAGAGCCACTGAATTAAAGAAACGCTGGTTGTGTACCAGTGTCTCATTTTGTGTTCTCACAGGTAGACACCCGAGGGCACCAGAGAGTCATGGTGTTGTGTACGTCTGATTCACTTTATTATCTTCAAAATAAATCTGGGCTGTGATCTGCTTATCTATCTACAGGCACTTTCCATGAATAACTAATACAGGTAAACTAAGAGATACAGTTATCAGTAACGCGGTTACAGTTAGATTGTGGTACATGAGCGTCATGTTTACATGACAACACCATACTTTGCAGAAGCAACCTTATCTTATCTTATAGACCCCCGGTGAGCACTTCCCTTCAGCATCACAGGAAACCATCTGTTACATTAAACAAATATAGCCAAGAAATCATATTAATATTAATCAATAAACTCTATCTCAAGAAACTCAAAGGTTTCTCCATTATGTCTAAAATCAATAACATTGTTTTGTTATATCAGGTGTGTTGTCTGGATAGATAATCATCTACCACATATAGTTTACGATCATTACCGAAGTCCTCATAATAACCCAGTAACAGAATTAACTAGTTTATCAGTTGGGACAGTTTTCACCCACGACGCGAGTTATAATATATTTGCTGCTAACTCGCAGCACTGAGGCACGTGTCAGTTACAGACATGTAAGTGCATGTGTACAGTAATAAAAGGAAAACACGAACAGTACATCGCGTTACAGACGCGGATCAGCGTTGATCCTCATGAGTCCAGCCCCGACGCGCAGTCACGCGTGTGACGCTCGCTGGCGCGCACTCACCGCTCCTGCCCTCAGCCATATTGAAACTGCGCGTTCTTACTTTGGATGTCCGGGAAGATAGCTGGAAAACCGGACGCTTTTGAATATTAAACACCATTAAACAGTAAATATTGTGCGCACGGATACCGTTACGGGAGTGTGGCCGTCGCTCGGCCGCGTTGAGGTGAGTTGCGCCTGTTTCCAAACTTACGGAGTCATTTGTCAGTCAGCGCTGGTTTGCTGTTGCCATTCCGGCTTGTTTGTGTGCTTCACATGTGTCGTTTCTGCTAAATGAATATCGGTATGATATGTTTCCGTCAATACATTTCACAGGCAATTGTTGTTAACAGTCAGAGACTTGCTCGTGTCGGTCCGGTCGTCTCGTTAGCCTGTAGCATGCTAACCTGAGGAAAACTTTATGACTTTCCTAAAAGTAACTTGACAACATCGAGTGTGTGTCGTCCAGACATGTTGCTCACATGTTTAGTTCACTGATATTTAGTCCCTGTTCACCCAGTTTATTCTGCTATAACCCACGTCGTAAACGACCAGTCTGCTCGTGTAGTTTAGTTGGAAGATGTAAGACAGAGGTAAGATAATCTTTAATAAAAGAGTTTTATTAAACATGTTGTGAACTTTCTTTCCTCTTGTGATCTGAGAAAAGACTGATCTTGTGATCTGAGAAAATGTTTTTAAGAGGTGTCTGTTTTAAAACAGCGAAACGTCACTGTCGTGTTGTGTAACACACCAGTCAAAGAACTACGACTCGCAGAACGGTGTGTTAATAATGTTTTTATATATAATAATATTTTATTAACGAGTAACGTTTGCGGTAGCTTTCGGGTTTACACCAGATCATGTAAGATAACTAGTACAAACTGTGGTTAGCAGCGTCGGTGTGTGGCAGTAGTCTGTTATTGACAACATCATACACATGTAACAGAAACGGAAGCAAGCCATGGGTCCAAACATCTGTTTTTTAGAAAAACCTATTTCTATTAAAACTGAAAGGGCTGTGTTGCTGAAGTTTTAGACTGTATTTACACTGCTTCATTTATTTTAGCACTTTTTGTTGCTTTATCACTCAAACAATGTACAGAAATGGTTTGGGGGAAATTAAGAACAAGAAAGATGAATTTAGGAAGCAGGCCAGTCTTGTGCTTGTGAGGTGAAGCAGATGCTGTTGAAGTTATTCTGTATTGTTTTATCTGTTTTGGACTTCTACAGCCTCACAGAGTTTTCCCTTAAACGTCTCATGGGAAGTCCAAAGAGTGTTTTATGAAGTCTGTCAGTTTCATTTCAGCCGAGACGTTTGTACTGCAGTCTGTTGTGTTTTCTGTGTTTGTGAAAAACTTTCCTACATCTATGAATGAGTGTGAATGAAGCGATTTTCAATTTATTTTATTTTTTGGTATTCATTGTTTTGGAGTGTGCAATGCAACGATGCCTTGCAGAACACACGTATGTGTTCAGAATGACCTGCCTTATTCTGCCTTATTTTTTATCATTGCTGCCTGTCCAATTTTCAGGCACACAGAATAGTGGTCGGAAGTATTTGACATTATCAGCCCTGCTTGAAACCTTGACATCCGTGGAAGCTCATACTGAAAACAATCTGTTCATGTCAGAATAAATGACCTTACTTACAGGGGTGTCAAACTCAGCTCCTGGAGGATCAGTGTCCTGCAGAGTTTAGCTTCAACCATAATTATTTACACCTGATCCAGCTAATCAAGGTCTTCAGGATCGCTAGAAACTTCCAGGCAGGTGTGCTGGAGCTGGTTGGAGCTAAACTATGCAGGACATTGG
>JAZGTI010015273.1:0-13523 GCA_036877585.1 Botia kubotai
ATGGGGGTTTAAGTTTGGAATTCCCAATTGCACCTTCCAATTGCAACTCTTTCAGTGTCTACCCTCCGCCCTTCTCAAGTGGTCATTCATCTATCTAGGTTGTGTCCATTTCTTTCCTACATGTCAGATGATTGCATGACTGTCAACACAGGTTGAAATGGACTTAAACATGATTCAACTCACTGCAGTTTCTTGGATTATGAATGAGCAGAACAGCACTCATGCATCGTCACATTTTCAAAGATTGTTTGAGTATGGGTGTGGTTGACTATGGGTTTCCTTGTTATAATCACACTGTCTTGGTCTTTTTTTTTTTTACCTTCCCGTAGCCCAGATTTGGGCCACACGACCTGTTTCTTTTGACATCATGATAATACACCCTAAAAAGGCTGTTCTTCAGTGTAAATGGGCAAACTATCTTGTTGTTTGAACTGACTATTTGTACTACATGGAGAGAAGTAGTACTCACATTGTTCTTATGTTATAACTTTGAGAGATGTTGTAAAAAATAACATTTTTTATTTATATAATTTTGTTTTTTCCCCTTATTTTTCACATTCCATTAAATATGCTCTGTTTTAGGTCCAATTTTATTTGTGCAGTGTTAACAAGATGTAAGACTTTTGTGCCTGCAAGGTGTTAAGGTACAGCAGATATCAAAAGTTGTTTTTCTTTAGCTGCCCGTACTACTTGTTTAGGCCTTTTACAGTTTAAATTGGTCATGTAAAACAGGCAGTGGTTTCTGCATCTTTATTGTTCATCTTATATCACATATATTGTGCTTCAAGATGTTTTATAGTCAAGTTAATTGTTACTCAAGTTAGAATTCAGATTTGTAGGATTGTTTGCATTATTGTGCATGATTTATCAAAACCACTGGTACTGTAACCACTGATACTGGTGTCTCCACTCTCTCAGTGTCTTTGTGGCTTTGAGGGTCTTGGGATACATTCACTTTTCTCCAGTTACGAAGCTATTTCCATAGCATTCGATGCAAGATTAACCTACCTCAAATTGTTCTTTTAAAAAGATACCCTGTTTTGTATTCAGGTATAAAAAATTATATGTTGTTGTATCTGATTTTGATTACTGATCACTGCAGATTACTGTTATGGATGATTTCTACTGTGATGTGTTAAAAGTTTTTATAGTTTTTAAATAAAAGCACTTTAATCAGGTTCAGCTCGTGTGTGTATTAATGGGGATCAAATGGGAAAAGGAAATTTCCTATTCAATAAATTAATTTATACTGAGTTGAACAAACGTAAATCAGTTTCAGTACGTTAATGGATTTATTTTTGTTTAGCTATATTTGATCAAATTGAGTTGGACTAACTCAGTTACATTTCTTTACATGGATGGACTTTCTTTGTGCTGGGGCTACGTATATTTATTGGATGGAAATAAATAAATTAAATTGAGTTCATCCAATGAGTTATTCTTTGAGTGTGTGTTCATGTAAGATTCATGTATGTTGTGTGCTCCTACTGAAAAAAAAACCTAAACTTAGGAACACCTTCTGACAATGACATCAATGACAGAAATCAATTTTTCCATTATAAAATTTTCCAAAATAAATTATAAATTTATTTTTTACCTTTGTAATGCCATTTTTCTAACTTTATTAAATGTATGTCATTTTTTGTGACAATAAAAATTTAGATGAATATATAAATTTTTTCAACAATTTTAATTCAACAATAAATTAAATTAAAATAATATGATATGATACAATTAGAAAGCATAAGTTACAGTCAAATGAAATCAGCAACAACAATTCACCTTTGCACAGCACAGAAGAGAACAAATCATTTTTTACAAGATTCAGAGGAGGCATTCATGCATTTAATTATAACAATGTAATGAGATTAATGTTTTAAATATAAAGTTTTGAATATAGAAATATTAAACTATTTTAATGACTCAATTTATATTTTAAAAATGAAACTAAAACCGCCAGTAGGTGGCAGCAAGTCTTTGTGACGGAATTCGCACTTTTTTTAAATTGCACTGTCGATTGATGCTCTAACGTAATCTCGTTGTCTCATAGCAATGACAATAAATTATTCTTTATTCATTATTTGGAATCATTCATTCAATCGATTAAAAAAGTAGATTAATTCATAAACTAAACAGCGCTGTGTTAAACACTAGCAGTGGCTCAACTGTAACTTTGTTTGGAACTATTTTTGTTGACGAAATAAAGCACAATCAGACAACAGTGTTCATTAATTCCTTCATAAATCAAAAATGTATAAAACTGTTGTATATATTCAATTTCACTTTTGCAAACTCACTTTATAATCATTAAAAACTGTCACTTGTCTTAGTACCTCGCGATCTCACAAATTTGCATTTGAATTAATAAAGCTCTCTACACTGCATAATGGATCTATTATTTACATCGTCTCTACACTTTGTTACAATGAATGACAAAAACTGCAGTCTGCTTTCACGATCTGTACTGTGTTCTGCTACATTTAAAATTAATGTTTCTATATTTAAAACTATATATTTAAAACGTTAATCTCATTACATTATTATAATGAAATGCATTAATCCCACATTTAGTCTACATTTCACTACGTTTTTGTGCAGAACTGGGATTGCTTTCATAATCTTTTGAATAGATAAAATAGAGAAATTACTTAAATTTGTAAATAAACCTAACCAGTCAGAACTGAAATGCCGTCCCCCCTCGAAATTCACTCCCCGCACTCCGCCCAGTCCATTTCCAGGCCTACCGTAGCGTCCAGGCATGTTAAGTGAAGCAGTCAGTAATATGAAAAATAACTAAGCTATGCACTTATCTTTACTACCAGTTTTTTTTCAGGGCTTGCACCTGAAAGCAAGATGGGATTGCAAGAAGTTCCCGAACTATGTCCAAGATGGCTGCAGCATTAGGAAAGGTTTGCAGGTGTGCTATGAGGCGCAATACACGAAGAAGTGGGCAAATTATTGGACATCCCAGAGAATTTGCTGTTATTGA
Organism: Botia kubotai; assembly: GCA_036877585.1. NCBI lineage: Eukaryota > Metazoa > Chordata > Actinopteri > Cypriniformes > Botiidae > Botia > Botia kubotai. The sequence goes on from JAZGTI010015273.1 coordinate 2,990, forward strand.
TGAAAGCAGCTTCCGTCATAAACGTAAGGTGAGTTGACAGCTCAGTGTTCTGTCTATTACCATGGAAATATTCACATTGGGAAGTCACAAAGGATTAAACTACAGTGGAGATCAAAACTAGAGAACAATTTATGAACACTTATTTTTCAGAAATAATGTTCTTTGTTCAAAATTTTAAGGAATTTTAGTTGTGGCCATGCCATGCTAGAAGAACAGTGTTTTACAAAATAACCAAAGCACTTCAACAAAATGTGTGGGATGTAAAAGACGAATTAGGTATACAAGGATAGGTATACTTATAGTATGTTTACAAATAAAGGGTTGACTTAACCAATAAAACCACAAAATTGTTAAGATATGCATTCCAGCTTACATAGGGATGGCATATAATAGACAACATCTTATGGGACAGGGGAAAAAGGGATTTGCAATAGTACCATGAACTACATAACACACAAAAGAAGCATACATACATACATACGTAAAATATATACAATACAATATTAGACGTTTACATTTTACAAAGCCCAAGGTGTCATGGTTTCTAGGAAGAAACACAGAGTACCCAATTGGTGGTAATTTATTGTAACTCAGTTCAATGCAGACAATGATGGTAGAAACAGTCACAAGACAGGGATGAGAGTTCAGGTGGTAGTTCGGCACAGACAGGGGTAATGGTGGTGGCGGGACCCCGGGAGGGTGACGGGCAGGGCAGGAGTATCGGCTGGCAGCTGAATGGCGTGGCGGCAAAACCGGAGGAAGACAGGTGAGTAGAGCAGTGAGCTGATAGCGACGACGCACTCCGGAGCTGGGAATAACTCCACAGACGAACAGGTAACGATGAACTGGAGCACTGAAACAAACATACACAACAACGTGGACGGCCTGAAGTTTAGACAAGATGAGACTAAACAATCACTAGATTAAGTGTCAGACTGAGACTAAGACTGGGATAAGAAATATAAACTTGATTAAACTAGACTAGACTAAAGCGGTCAGGAAACGGAAAACACATCCACAACAGTCTGACAAAGAAGGGAACACGCGAGGGAAAATATAAAGGGAGGAGAATTAGCGATTGAACAGGTGAGAGTGATGATGAGTGAAACGAAACAGATGAGACAAACGAGAGGGCGGGGTGACGCAGACAATGGAGCATGTGGCGCGCTGTCAATGCCCCCGTGAAACAATACAGAAACAGAGGTTACAGAGGGGAATGCTGCACTGGTTTGATCTGAGAGACATGGAAAACTAGATGGACCCGACCAAGGCAATTAGGCAGATGAAACCAACAAGAGAAGACCTAGATGACTTGTTCCGGGCGCAGACAGAGCAAGCCAACACAAACTGCCTGACGTCGGGCCTCATAGAAGGCCACCAAACAACTGACCCTCCGGGCACCCCTACGGAATTTCCCCCTCCCGGCCGGCCAGCCAACCTCACCCGTCACTCGATCCCCCAGGAGAGAGACCCTACCACACCCTACCGCCGAATGCATATGCTCAAGATTTTTATGGTCCGTCCAGACCAAGAAGGGCTGCGCTGCCCCCTCCAACCAGTGACGCCACTTCTCCAGGGCCACCTTGACGCCAAGAGCTCCCGATTGCTGATGTCGTAGTTGCGTTCTGCGGGACTCAGCTTGCGGGAGAGGAAAGTGCATGGATGCACCTTTTCATCAGACTCAGACCTTTGAGACAATATTGCGCCGACTTCGGAGGCGTCCACCTCCACAATTAACTGCCATTCAGGATCTGGAGAACAAAGAACAGGAGCAGAGGTGAAGCATGACTTAAGTTCACCAAAGGCTGCCTGAGCTTGTGAGTTCCATCTGAACGGAAATTTGGTGGAGGTAAGGGTGGTGAGCGGAGCAGCCACCGAGCTAAAGTTCCTGATGAATCGCCGATAGAAATTGCCGAAACCCAGGAAATGCTGCAGCGCATACAACTGGTTGGTAGGGAGTCGCTGGAAGACCCTCCAAACGTGCTGAATGTGCACCTGGAGAGAGGGGGAAAAAATCTAAATATCATCCAGGTATACAAACACAAATTTATCAACCATGTCTGCCAGCATGTCGTTAATGAGGGTCTGGAAGACAGCCGGAGTATTCGTAAGGCCGAATGGAAGGACTCTGTATTCAAAATGTCCCTGATGTGTCTTCCACTCATCCCCTTCCCTGATGCGGATCAGATGATAGGCGTTGCAGAGGTCTAACTTAGTGAAGACTTTAGCCCCCTGCAGCAACTCGAAGGCAGACGACATGAGTGGTAGGTGATACGGATTCTTGACGGTTATGTCATTCAGCCCTCGATAATTGATGCAAAGCCGCAAAGAGCCATACTTCTTCTTAACGAAGAAGAAGCCCGCACCAGCAGGAGAAGAGGAAGGACTATTTATTCATAGGCCCTCTCTCTGGACCAGACAGGGAGAACAAGCGACCCCTAGGCAGAGAAGTACCCAGGAGGAGATCTATGACACATAGTGTCGGTGAGGAGGGAGAGACGTAGCCTGGGACTTGCTGAAGACCGACCCCAGATCGTGGTACTCGGTCGGGACACCGGAAAGATCCGCTGCGAAATGGGAGAAACAGAAACAGAAGAGGCGGCAGCACCGAGACAAGACAATAGGCAAGACGAGCTCCAGGCTAAGATGGATCATCTTGCCCAATCAACGTGAAGATTGTGCTGTTGCAACCATGAGATCCCTGAAATTATGGTTATGATCTTCATAACACTATCAGAATTAGCTGTTTTCAAGAAACGACTAAAAACTCAACTATTTCGTCTTCACTTCCTTAACTAATTAACTAACACACCGCCACTTCTACTTCTTATATATAAAATAATTAATTATAAAATTAATCATTAAATTAAATTTAAAAATTCGCCTTCTTATACTGTTGAAATACCTGAGACCTGTCTATAGCACTTATTCTTTGTTGCTCTTATTGTTGTTGAAATTGCTTCCTTGTCCTTTTTGTAAGTCACTTTGGATAAAAGTGTCAGATAAATGACTAAATGTAAATGTAATGTAAAATGGGGGCCCCAGGCGAAAGTGTAAGATACAGTTCAATGACCTCACGATGATTGCCCGAGATGATCAGACACACAGGAGGGGTGGCATTGGTGACAGTTAGCATATGGCGTTCTGCTAGGGACATGACTTGGGTGGGTTCCGGCAGCGGGACGAAGGGAATGCCTAATTTGGCCGCAAAGCTGTCTTCCATGAAGGTGCCTCACTGACGGGCCTTGTCCTTGCCTTACTGGGCAGGACTTGACCAGGTGACCAGCTTTCCCACAGTAGAGGCACAAACCCTGGTTGACCCGATGCTGCCACTGCTCGGGGGAAAGTCTTAATCGTCCTTGCTGCATAGGTTCGGGATCTCTGACTGGCAGCCACTCCCTTCGACCCCCAGGACGCACGAGCCTCCCTGCGCTGGTCCAGGAGAACAAGACGGCTTTCCACACGAAGAGCCAGCTTGATGACTTCCGTGAGGCTGATGGGCGGCTCGTGGGTGGCGATCTGGTCCTGGATGGGATCCGCCAGGCCATCCTGAAAATGGTAACGCAGGGCCTGGTCATTTCAGACACAGGAGGCCGCGAGCGTCTCGAACTCGATAGAATAGTCAGTAACAGAGAGGGCCCCCTGTGCCAGCCGGCCAGCCGGGACGCTGCCTCATAACCCCAGACCGATCGGTCAAACAGCTCGGTCATCTCCCGCCTGAAGTCCTCATAGTTGTCACAGCAGGGCGCCCCTGCCTACCAGACAGCTGTTCCCCACTCGCGGGCCTTCCCAGTGAGGAGAGTGGTGATGAACGTGACCTTGGAGTGATCATCGGTGAACTGACGTGGCTGCAGGGTGAAAACCAGAGAGCACTGGGAAAGGAAGGCCCGGCACGAATTCGGATCGCCATCATAGGTGGGAGGGTTTTAACACGAATCTCCGATCCAAACCGAGCAGAGTCGGAGCGCGAGTGGGGGAAGCGACCGACTGACTGGCCCGCCACGACATCCTGCCAAATCTCATCGATGGAGACCTGGAGCTCTGCCATTCCGGTGGTGATCCCCGATTCTCCCAAAAAACCTTGGGAGAAGCCAGGCTCGACCAGGAGGGCCAGTTCTCCTCTGGCACATTAAGGCTGCAATTTGTAACTGTTTTAGATACAAACAGAGTTGATTTTGATGAGTTATAGTTATTATTGATGGAAAACAGATATTTTATATGTCGGGCACTAAGAGATCGTGCCAACAAAAACCGATGAGGCATAATATTACTAATTGCAGCCATAACATCACACTGCTGTGACTAAGCAGGGAACAAAATAAAGCTAAAAGTTATCATGTAAATAATGGTAGGTTTACTAAAAAAAACTCGTATTTTGGTAGGTATACTAAAAACTATTAAATCCTGATGATCTGTCTTAGGGTCATTTCATCCAGTCTCCCACCATCTGGTCTCAGAGTTTGGATCCAGCTGACTACAGGACCTTGGGGAATGAAAGACAGACAAATTTAGTGTGGAGCCAGTACATCTGTTGTTGTGGGAAGTGTTCCCGGTTCCCACAAGTTCTCACAATTAATTAGGCTTACCTAATTAATGCAGCCTAATAATCTCTTAGGGGATTTGAGTAATCCATATGACTGTGTAGGCAAGATTAAAGAGGTTGGTCTTTAGTCTAGATTTAAAATGAGCGGAGTGTATCTGCCTCCCGGACAACACTGGGAAAACTATTCCAAAGTTTGGAATACATCTGAGGCCAGTCTCTGCTCTGCTTGCTTTCACCACCGAAGTGAACTTTGGTCCACTTCTCCTCTTGCCCATGCAACATGCTTCTCAGCAAAATTTAGTCTAGCCTTTCGAGGAGATGTTTGTTTACTGCAGAGTGGGCTTTCAGTCCAAATTCTCTTAAACTCTGATCTGGACAACCTGCTGTCACTTTAAATTGGTTCACCGTCTTGCAAAGTCAGTGAAAGTTAGACAGCCAGTTAAATAGGGTTTCTCAGATACGGTAATTAAGGAAATTAGCACCGCCAGATTAACACCAGCTGGAACTGGAAGTTATCTGAAAATGTTCTCTAATTTTGATTGTTTTTTTTTTAAATATCTCATTTAAGTTTTTCTATACCGTACAATATGTTTAATTAACGTTGCTTATAAATATGTTTAAAGAATTGTGCTTTCACTTTTGTAAGGATAATTTAAAATAGGACAAAGCAGTGACTATGAAATGTAGGAAATTGTAGGGTGTGCCTTTATTTTGATCCACTGTATTTTAATAGTCACTTTTGCGTATTTACTTTTTGTTAATTTTTTTGTTCAACTGTTCTCAGTTCTCATTGTTATTCATGGTAACTGCATTTGCTCCCATTTTTAATGCTAACTTCTGCCAACTTTGAGCAAATGACAACAGAGACTAATTCTTTTCTGTTTATAATTAATAGTATATAATACATATGCTGATTTATTACTGGCATACTAAACATGCATATGTATTTTTAAATTATAATTTTTTGAAGCCATTTCTTTTCTTTTGCCATTGAGTGCGTTTTTATATACATATTGTGACGAGGCGCACCGGGGTAGTCAGCGTCGCCCTGGCAACGGACGCGCTGCACCTGCCCGAGCTCATCACGGGCGGACTGGGCACAGCTGCGCCGCGTCACCCCGCGGCGTCAAAACGCCGCCGCCTTCCGCCCAGGCGAGGAGGGAGTTTCAGAGGAAATCAAGTTTGGGGATGAGAGCGAGGATTGGAAGTCAAATTGGACAGACTGGAGCGAAGTCGGGAAGTGCCGCCAGCCGGAGATACGTTGCGTGTCCCCCGCGACCGCCGAGAGCAGCGAGTGGCCGGAAGCCACCGAGAGCACGAGCCACCGCACACTCGCTTCGCCAGGAGGGACGCAACCCCGAGCACGAGCCGCACCCGCCGCACCAGCACCCGCACCTGTACCGACAGCCAGCCCGGCTGCTTCCCCCCACGCATCTCTCACTCACCTTTTTTCACTCACTCACCACCGTTATAAGTGACGAATGGAGAGCTTATAGAGGTGCATTAGCTGCTATGGACTATACTCTCTTTAGAGTAAATCACAGAGAGTGGTTCGTGGATCCCCACAGTGGAGCCCACACCCAGCATCTCGAGAGAGCATGGCTGAAGTACAAGTCTAAACAGAACAGAACAGAAAAAATCCTGAAGCAACACCTCTCAGTCATTGAATGGACTCACTGGCTGGCTGACAAACATAGCAAGGGTCCCCTTGGTAGACTGTTAAAAGACATTCGTCATCACTATCCTGTGTAGGAGTTCACCACAAAACACAAGTTTTTTTGTTGTTTTTTTTAATCAGCTGCTTGATTTACTATTGCTACTATTACTATTAAAAATGAAAAGTATTACATGTGCCCTGTTGACAGTATGTCATGGTTACAAGACACATTGTTTTTGTTGCAGGTTATGACTGATATGTAAAACACAGTGGGAGTATATGCCAAAAACTATTTATAGCATTACATATGTATTTATATCTGTATGTAATATGTCACTATATATTTGACATTAACCTTTTAGTTGTCATAGAGAGAAAGCGTTAGATGGTCGTCCATTAGGACTAGGGAGAGTGGAGCACCAGACGGAGAATTAACATCTGCTCGTGGGGGTGCTCCACTCTGAGAACTTATGTCCATATGCCATCTTAGCTGCAAATCACACCATCATTCTGGGTTTGCCCTGGCTGCGTGCACACGAACCTTCCATTTCTTGGAGTGAGGGAGAGATTACCCATTGGGGAGATAAATGTCACCAGTCATGCCTGCAAAAGATTGTTCCTATTCAGTCTGCCCCAGCTGAAATAAAAACAGAAACTCTGTGCTCCTCGCTCTCTCATACCTCCCGAATATTCTGATCTAGCTTTGGTCTTTAGTAAACTAAAGACTTCTCAATTGCCCCCACATCGTCATGTAGACTGCGCAATTGATGTCATCCCTGGAGCTAAACCTCCTACGGGACGAATTTTTCCGCTGTCCCAACCCGAATCGGCCGCTATGCAGCAGTACATCGACGAAGAATTAGCTAAGGGGTTCATTCGTTCGTCTAACTTGCCAGTGTCTGTGGGTTTCTTCTTCGTAAAGAAGAAAGATGGGGGATTGCGACCCTGTATAGATTACCGCGGTCTCAATGAGGTTACAATTAAATTTCGCTATCCGCTCCTGCTCATCTCCATAGCTTTAGAACAGCTTCGTCACGCTAGATACTTCACTAAGCTAGATCTCAGAAGCGCCTACAACCTAGTTCGTATTTGGGAGGAAGATGAGTGGAAGACAGCGTTTTCTACATCTACAAGTCATTATGAATATCTTGTTATGCCATTTGATCTTGCTAACAGCCCCTCCGTGTTCTAATCATTTATGAATGATATATTCTGTGATATGCTTGACAAATTCGCTATTGTTTACATATATATATATATATATATACTACACATATATACTGATCTATTCAGAGACATTGGAGGAACAAGTTGTCCATGTCCGCACTGTCAAAATAACCTATTTGTGTGAGTTTTACACTACGAGTACCATCTTCTTTTACGTGATCAGCCACGAATGGCCACTCCCAAAAACCTTAAGGAAATACAACTTTCTAGGATTTGCCAACTTCTATCGTAGGTTTATTCACAATTTCAGTTTCGTGGCCTCTCCTTTGACTTCTCTGACTAAACGTCAATCTAGTAGAATAGTGTGGAATGACGCAGCTATAAGGGCATTCTCAGAACTTAAGAATTGTTTTGCTATCGCACCAATTTTGCATCACCCAGACCCTTAATTACCTTTCATTGTTAAGGAAGATGCTTAGAATATAGGTGTAGGTGCCACTCTATCTCAGCGACATGGTATGCCGCCCAAAATGTACCTCTGTGCCTTTTTCTCACGTAAACTCTCTCCCGCTGAACAAAACTATGACGTGGGTGATCACGAGCTATTAGCCATCAAGCTCGCATTAGAAGAGTGGCGACATTGACTTGAGGGGGTCACTGATCACAAGAATTTAGAATACTTGCGTTCAGCCAAACGTCTGAATCCCCATCAAGCAAGATGGTCCCTGTTCTTCACTAGATTTGATTTTACAGTCACTTATAGACCAAGTTCCAAGAATACCAAAGCCGATGCACTCTCTTGTCAGGTCAACGTAAACCCTAGGTCAGGATCCCTTGAAAATATATTTCCCAAAGAGATCTTAGTCACCCCAGTACAGTGGGATTTACAAACTAAAATTCTGAACACTAGTAAGTCTCATCCACGATCCCCCGATTGCCCCGAGAATCTTATGTTTGTCCCTGAACAGTTCAGAAAGCGTGTAATCACTCAGGTTCACGAAAGCCCTAGCTCAGGAAATCCTGGTATCGCGGCCACCATCCATCTCCTGGGAAACTGTTACTGGTGGCCTAATCTCACAAGCGATTCCAGCACACTGACTGGTGTGTCTGGTGCAACACCTATTGTGACAGTTTTGAAGAAAGATGGAGGCATAAGGATTTGCGGGGACTTTATAGTTACTGTGAATCCAGTGTTATCTGCTGAACAATACCCCCTGCCTCACATTAATGACCTTTTTGCAGGACTGACTGGAGGGCAGAAATTCAGTAAAATCGATCTCAACCAAGCATATCTGCAAATGCATGTTGAGGAACAGTCCAGAGAACTTCTCACCATAAACACACACAAGGGCCTAGTTCAGTATAAGCGTTTACCCATCAGAATTACTTCGGCTCCATCCCTTTTTTAGCGACCAATGGATCAGATTCTAGCGGGTCTTCCGGGAGTAGTGTGTTATTTAGATTATATTCTTGTGACCGGCACTGACGACGAATCACACTTGCAGAACCTGGATGCTACTCTCAAGAGACTGAAAGAGTATGGATTAAGAGTGCACAAATGTGCACAAATGTGAATTTTTTCAGTCTGCAGTCGAGTACCTAGGCCATGTCATTGATGCCTCTGGTCTGCACACGTCGCCATTCAAGGTTAGAGCTATAGTGAATGCTCCAACGCCCATGCTTTCCTCAGCTTGCTTAATTATTATGGGCGCTTTATTCCAAATGTCACTACCCTGCTGAAACCTCTGCACAAATTGTTGTGTGATGAAAATAGTTGGAGGTGGACCACTGAATGTCAGGAGACATTCAAATAAGCGAAGGAGACTCTGTTAAAGTCATAAGCCGATTGCATTTGCTTCGAGGAGTCTGAGCAAAGCCGAAACAAACTATGCTCAGATTGAACGCAAAGCATTGAGCAGTGTGTTTGGAGTGCGCAAGTTTTACCAGTATATTTTCGGAAGGAAGTTCACGCTGCTGACCGATCATCGCCCACTGGCTTTGCTATTATCAGCTCACACCTACGACATCAAGTACCGGAAGTCAGAATGGCATGGAAATGCGGACAGACTGTCCAGTCTGCCTCTCACTGACCAAGTAAATAAGGCAAAAGTGGCTGAAATTTTCTACTTCAGTCAAGTAGAAAGGGCCCCAGTAACAGCTGCGCAAGTGCGCAAGGGCACACAAAATCACCCTGTCTTTTCCAAGGTCATGGATTTTGTCATGACAGGGAAAGGTGAGAATGATGACTTATTGCTCAAACCATACATCACTCGCCGTCATGAACTTTCGGTGCAGTCAGGCTGTTTGTTATGGGGAAGGACAGTGATCATTCCACCAGCTCTGCTTAAACCAGTGCTGAAACAACTGCATGCGGAACACTGTGGAATGGTCCGCATGAAAAAGATTGCCAAGAGTTACTTCTGGTGGCCAGGAGTGAAGAAAAGGCAAGAACATGTACGTCATGTCAAAGCATACGTAATGTACCACAACTGGCACCGCTGCACCCATGAGAATATCCGGAAAAACCGTGGCACCACATTCACGCTGAATTTGCAGGCCCAGTCAAAGACAGAATGATTTTGGTTGTCATGGATGGATTGGATTGGATTGACTTTATTAATCCCACACTGGGGAAATTCCTTTGAAACAGCAGCATTGATAAAAACAACAGTTAACAGGATCCGTAGGATCAGCAAAATAAATATAACAATATAGACAAACATAAAACACTTTCTAAAACTACATTGCACATAATCTGAAATATTGCACATGCACATAATCTGAAATATTGCACATGGTCTAAATACTGCAAAACAACAAAAAGAAGCAAAGTTCACAGCATGTGTGTGTCACTGCAGTGATGTATTGTAAAGTCTTATGGCTGTGGGGAGAAAAGATCGACGGTAGCGCTCCTTCTTGCACTGTGGGTGTAACAGTCTTGTGCTGAAGGAACTGCTCAGAGCCTCTACAGTGTGGTGCAGGGGGTGGGAGGGGTTATCCCTGATGGATGACAGTTTTACCAGCATCCGCCACCTCCTCGATGGTGTCCAGTGTACAGCCTAGGACAGAACCAGCTCTTTTGACGAGCTTGTTAAGTCTTTTTCTGTCTCTGTCCGAGCTGCTCCCTGCCCAGCACACAATAGAGTAGAGAACTACTGAGGCCACTA